>JZKD02S1379160.1:175512-188903 GCA_000966675.3 Picea glauca
ATATAATTTTGAATACATGACGAATTTTTTTATGTAATTAAAAAAAAATAAAGTGTAAAAAAAATATATAATTTAATTACCATGCTTATGAATTTTGAATTAGTATTTTATTTTTAAATATTTAAAAGTACTTTAATTTATTAGTACATCTATATTATATTCAAGTGTATTTTGTTTTATTAGTACATCTATATTATATTCAAAAGTAATTTATAAGTACTTTCCTCTTTATAAGTATTTTACTTGTAACACTATCAAAGTTAACTGTGAGTTGTCATCAACTATTTAGAATGTGACAACTAAACATTTGTAACTCAAGCAATGTTAACTCATCCCTTAATGATGATGTCATCCTCTAAAATGTGATTGGTTTTTGTAAAGTTGATTTTGACAATACATTTTTTTAGACCCATTTTTTACCTCAAAATTCTCCTAATGACCTTGAGCCTATCAAACAAGTCCATTATATCTCATTGTAGACAAGGACTACAATAAGTGACCCTAAAGTCAGACAAAGCAAGGAACCTTAGTGTAGGAGAAGCGATACACAACTTTCCAAAATAATCCCCAACACCATGCACCATTAAATGTTTCCCACTAACAAGATAAAATAGAGGATTGGAATCAAAGGAAGTGCTCATAATGGCATGTCCTTGCTCATAATGGAATGTCCTTTCACCCATGCAAGTATGTCCACTTGTGTGTCACACCCATTAACAAGTTAATTCTAATTAAGTCATGAAAGAGGCATGGGATTGGAGCTCCCCCTTTTTATTCTAACCAATTCCTCATAATGTTTTCTCTATTACTCCCCCGACCCCACCCTTATTCAATTACAATCCAATGTTGGTGACACAATCTACTTCACCATTATGAACATGCAATACTTGGAAGTAGAAAATAGAATTAAATTCCGTAGCTAAATCTGAACTTCTCTAAACCAAATGGTTAAATCCACTAAATTGATAAAGAGAAAATTGAAAAAGAAAAAGATTTAGGAGGAAAAAGATTTAGGATAAATCAGTTAGACGATCTCAACAAATGTTACTTTTTTAATCTCACATACCTTTACTCAGAATCTCCAACAAGTGTTACTTTTTCTTATCTCACATGCCTTTACCCTTTGCAACTCTCGATACACTTCCAATGTTTTTGCTTCATTATTTGTAGCAATACCTATTGCCCAAGCATAGTCACTAAATTTCCTCAGCTTTTTTTATATCTTCCTATTTAATGGAATTTAAATAAAGTATAATCATTAATATTCAATTTTATAAAAAAAAATTACACGACTATTGGGCCTCCATTTTTTAGATCAAAATACCATATCTATTGGGCCTCCATTTTTTGGATCAAAATAGATCACCATAGTCTAAATTATTTCCTTGAACAAAGGTTATACTCCCCATAATAGAACAAGTGGTTGACCAAAATTTTGGGCTATGATTATGACATCATATATAAAAAGGAAAAGACAATGTAGTGGCAGATGAGTTGTCCAGAAAATATGAGGATGAAGGATCCCTCTTTTCCTTATAATTAACAGTTCCTAATTGGATTAAGGAACTTCGACAAGAGTGGCTCATTGAACCAACTGTATCCTAGCTAATTTAGCATCTTCAGAAGGACCCTAACCCACCCACTAGATACACCTGGAGAGACAATATCCTCTTATATAAGGAGTGCTTGGTTCTTTTGTCGACTTCATCACTCAAGCCCAATATCTTAAAGGAATTGCATTCATCTGCCATTGTGAGTCATTCAAGATTCCAAAAGACACATTCTCATGCTCGTCATTATTTTTTCTGGGAAGGAATCAAGAAGTAAATACTTACCTTTGTCATAGAATGTGATATTTTCCAACGCCATAAAGGTGAAACTGTCAAGACCCCAAGAGATCTCCATCCATTACCCATTCCAAATTCTATTTGGATTGAAATATCCATGGAATTTATCGTGGGAGTTCCAAGAGCAGGGAATAAGTCATTCAGCATGGTCGTGGTAGATCACCTATCAAAGTATGTGCATTTTTGTTCCTTACCACACCCTTTACGTCCACTTTGGTAGTGCAATTTTTCATTGATCATATTTTCAAACTAAATGGCATGCCAACTTTCATTGTGTCTGATAATGTGTAATGTCCCTTTCCAAATAAGTGCTCTAGAGAGGAGGTTTAATGGTCTAAAACGCCCCGTTAGACTATAGCCAGGGCCAAAGAGGGGTAAACAGGGTTACTAGAGGTCACTCGAGTCACAGGTGTTATATTCGGAAAGTGACATTGAGCTAAAAAGGGTTAAAAGAGATTTTAAGTCATTATGAGCTAAAAATAGAAGTCAACAATGAATTAGGGTTTCAACAATGATTTAGGGTTTTGGAAGTCAACAGTGAATTAGGGTTTCGACATGATTTAGGGTTTTGGAAAGCTATAAAGGAAGGGTCAGTGACCTAATTCATCATTATGAAGATTATGAATTGTCATTGAGGAGAAGAGGCGCATCTTAGGAGAGATAGTTCGGTGTATTCCAGGAGGAAGACACCAGTTGGTTGATTTCGGTGCTGAAAGACACACCCTAGTCATTGGGAGGATCATCCATGTCTTCCATCATTCTTCATTGATTCTATAGTGCTCCCATATTCCAGGTATTATCTTTTAGTTGCTTATTTGTATTCTGGATAAGATCCTTTGGTTGTTGATCTAGTCGAGCATTGTCAGTTTATTCAACTGCATTCGACCATTTTGTAATCCACAGAGATATCATAATACAAAATTTGTAGTCCTTTGTCACGTTTATTATTTCTATGATCATTTATATGTTGTAAACCTTTGTTCCTACACACACATTAGTAGCGTTTCCTAGATTAGCCAAGTCAGGAACATTACAGTGGTATTAGAGCTTTAGTCTTGCTAGCCTGTGACTAAAGACAATGAGTGTAGTAGAAGACCCAGAGGGTCATGAATATGTAGGTGACGAATATGTCACTTACAACAGGAATCAAGAAAGAAGGCATAGGCCTGATTTTCCCCCTTTTCCTCCTAGATCAGAGGAAGAGGAAGAGGCACACAGAGAAGCAAAGAGAAGGGTAGAGTGTGAGGCTGAGCGCGAGGCATAGAGGATGCTAGGAGATAGATATGAGGGACCATAGGGTAGTGGAAAGGCCCCCATAGATCTAGAGGCAAATTTCATGCAGGTTATCAATGATATGTTAGCTAGTTAATGGACCATGTCTTAGTCCTTGGCACAGGTGGTTGATAGATTGGCTAGAGTGGGCACCCCAGATACACAAGTCCCGCATGCAGCACATGGGAACTCGGGAGTAGGAAGTAGACACCAGTCACCCTCTCGCACATACACCTTTATGAATAGGATTCCTAGACCCTTGTTTCCCAGTTTCCAGAGGGCACCCCTGGTAGCAACACCACCACCGATAGCACAGAGGCCACCCACTCATGCCGACGACATTGAAGAGTATAGGAGGGAGTATGCAACATTGGGTCATGACTTCCATTAGGGCATGAACTTAGTCGATTACTGTGGACTTAGACTCAGGAACCACCACAAAGAGCCGCAGAGGGGAGGAACACAACATCAGTAGGGGCATAACCTCGATTTCATCCAAAAAGTTGGGAAACTCACCATCCCTTCTTTCGATGGATCATCCAAATACACCGCAAGAGCTTGGGTACAGAAACTAGACACGTATTACAAGCTCAACCAGATGACTGAGACAAAGGCCATGAATTTTGCGACCTTACACTTGGAGGGTGAGGCACATGAGTGGTGGTACCATGGAATGGTGACATTGGGTCACGGTCGCATCACCTTCTATAGGGATTTTACATATAGGCTCATGGACAAGTTTGACAGGAAGGATCCCGAGATACACTTCAGGGATCTAGCCCAATTGAGACAAACTGGCACGGAGAGGCGTTCATCATAGAGTTTCAGTGGGTAGCCATGGCAGTGACAGATATATTAGAGCCCATGCTGATCATGCTATTCATAGAAGGACTCACAAAGCCTTTGAGAGGATGGGTGAAGGAATAGAGGCCTCCCACTTTGCAGGATGCCATCCTTCACACTCGAGATCTCGCAGACTCGGTGCCAAAGACTAAAAATTTCTCCAAACCATTTGTGCCCCAGAGGGATCGAGACAGGAAGCCATTCCAAAGAGATTAGAAGGGCAAGGAGAATTTGGATGATGAGACTAGGCGAGAGCTTATGAGGAATAAGCTTTGCTTCAGCTACAAAGATCCTTGGGTCCCAGGCCACAGGTGCATGGGCAAGAGAGAGATTCATTATATTGAGGTAGCAACAGACAACGTGGACAGTGAGGAGGAGGAGCAGGACAGTGGATCCACTAGTTCAGAGGAGGAGTCAACACCAACAGAGGAGTAGCCTCCCCATAGACCACTGACACTGGTAGGAGCCCATCCTCCAGTAGTCCCACAACTTCCAGAACAGGCTAACAGAAGGAAACTAGCAAAGGGAGGTGTCATAGCTACCCTTTCTGGTGTTCCCAGGTATGATACCCTCCGTATCAGAGGGATTATTCAGGGGAAATGGGCAATTGCCCTGATAGATGGTGGGGACAACCACAACTTCATCAACACTTCACTAGTATCGAGACGAGAACTTTAGACATAGGAGTTTGAGGGGTTTGATGTTGTGGTAGCAGATGGCCACACAGTGGAGTGTCTAGACAGAGTTCCAAACTTAGATATGAAGTTAGAAAACTACACAGTGAGAGACACATTTTATGTGGTTGACCTATCGGACACAGATGTGGTGTTAGGAGTTCAGTGGATGATTACCTTGGGAAAAATCACTACTAGCTACCAAACCTTGGAAATGGGATTCAGAGATCAGGATGGGAAGAAGGTTGTTCTAAGAGGTATGTCGACAGTAGCACATAGGAAAGTTTTAGCCAAGAGGATGGAGAGGATATTTAGACATGGGGAGGTAGCATATGCTACAGAATGCTTGATCACTACTCAGAAGGATTCAGAAGGTCGACAACAATACCATACAAAGGTCAAGAATTTATTGGGATGACATCAGCAGGTCTTTGAGGAAATTCCACCAGGGAGACCACCTGACAGGGGGTTTGAGAACACCATTGAGTTGGAGGAGGGGGCCAAACCTATGATCACCCCCCCCCCCCTTATTGTCATCCTAGGAGGTTCAAGGATGAGATAGAGAAGGCAATCAAGGAATTATTGGCGATGGGACACATCATATCAAGAAACAATCCATTTGCTTCTTCAGTTGTCTTAGTTCTGAAGAAGGATGGAACCATGAGGATGTGCATTGATTATCGAGCCTTGAACAAGAAAACCATCAAGAATCGGCACCCTATCCCATGCATTGACGAGTTGATGGATGAACTGCATGGGGTATTTTTTTTCTCAAAAATTGATCTACACTTTGGATATCATCAGATCAACATCCGAGAGTAGGACATAGAGAAGATGACATTTCAATGTCATTTTGGAAACTTCGAGTTCTTGGTTATTCCATTTGGGCTAACCAATGCACCCACTACATTCCAGTCTTGCATGAACCATATATTCAGGGATCAGTGAAGGAAATCAGTCTTGGTTTTCTTCGACGACATCTTGATCTATAGTTGGTCATGGCAAGAGCATATGAGGCACCTGGATGAGGTATTGAGCATCATGGAGGCACAGTCATTATATGCCAAAGAGTCCAAGTGCAAGTTTGGTATGATAGAGCTGATTTCCTTAGGCCACATCAACAGTGCAAAGGGGGTACAAGTGCACTAAGAGAAGATCAAGGCCATTTTGGATTGGTCGACACCCAAGAATGTGACAGAATTGAGGAGCTTCTTCGGGCTGTGCAACTATTATAGGCGGTTTTTCTGAGGTTTTTCTAAGCTTGGAGAACCACTGACAGATCTTACCAAGCATGGGGACTTAATATGGACCAAGAAATCATAGGAAGCCTTTGATCACATGAAGGAATTCATGGGCACTTGTCCAGTGTTGGCACTACCAGAATTCACCTTGCAATTTGTACTAGAGTGTGACACATCCGGCGAAGGAATCGGTGCAGTTTTGATGCAGGGAGGACACCCCATTTTATTCGAGAGCCAGAAGCTTAGTCAACTTGAGAAGTTGTAATCCATTTATGACAAGGCAATGCTATAAATCATGCATGCCTTGACCAAGTTCAGACAATATTTGGTGGGCAACAAATTCGTGGTCAAGACCAATCACAATAGTTTGAAGTATTTCCTTGAGTGGAAGGACCTCAGTGAGCGCCAACAGAAATGGGTGATGAAGGTACAGGCATTCGACTTTGACATAGAGTATGACAAGGGGAAGAAGAACATTGTGGTCGATGCACTATCGAGGAGACCTGCGACATGTTCTTTGATGGAGATTTCAGCAAATTGGAAATCCCACTTGTTAGTGGAATATTCCAAGAACAAGTTTTCTTGTGAGGTGATGGATGGGCAGATACAGGATGACCAGTATAGGGTCATCGATGATGTCATATTTTACAAGGATAGAGTCTACTTGGTGCCAGATTCAGGGCTTAAGAAGAAGATCCTCACCATAGTTCATGATTCACCTCTAGCAAGCCATCAGGGGTTTTTCAAAACCTATAGACAGATAAGAGACATGTTCTCATGGAAGGGCCTAAAAAAAGACATTATGAGACACATCAATGAGTGTCTGACTTGCTAGTAGAACAATTCAGAGCATGCTCTTCCAGTAGGGCTGTTTCAACCACTCCCCATTCCAGGGTAGAAATGGGAGAGTATATCTATGGACTTCATCACAGGTCTACCCAAGGTCTAGGGTAAGGACTATATCTATGTAGTGGTCTACGGATTGACCAAGTTTGCTCACTTCTACGCCATACCGACAGAGTACAACACAATTCAGGTATCCAATATTTTCTTCAGGGAGGTCTTCATATTTCATGGGTTGTTGAAGAACATCGTCAGTGACAGGGACAGTCGATTCATAGGGACATTTTGGAGAGAGTTTTTTCAGTTGGTGGGGACAGAGTTGACACCTAGCACCAGCTATCACCCTCAGACAGATGGGCAGACCGATATTTTCAACAAGTGGGTTGAAGGGTATTTGAGGAACAATGTAGGAGGACAATAGAGAACATGGGTAAAGTGGATACATTTAGTTGAACATTGCTACGACACCACCTTCCACATGTGCATTGGTATGACACCCTTCTGAGCATTGTACGGATATGATGCTCCCACTTTTGTAGAATTGGTATTTGGGGAGAGCAGAGCTCCCAAGGCCAAGGATTGGATCATAGAGAGTCGGGAGATTCTCAAGTTGTTGAAAGAGAACCTACAGACGATGTAAAACCGACAGAAGATAAGTGCAGACAGACACATGATAGAGTGCATCTTTGAGGTTGGAGATTTGGTTTTCTTGAGACTCCAACCCTACAGACAGTCATCTCTAAAGAAGAGTGGGGCCGAGAATCTCAAGCCCATATTTTATGGTCCTTACAAGATCATGCGTTGAGTAGGTGAGGTTGCTTACTAGCTAGAGCTTCCAGAGGGGAGAAAGATTCATAATGTGTTCCATGTGTCTTCCCTAAAAAAGGAAGTGGGACAATTCATTGGCACATCAGAGGAGCTTCCCCCGTTGGATGAGGAGGGACAGTTGGAGTTAGTTCCGGAGGAGGTTTTGAAGTTCTGGGAGTGGAAACTCAGGAGCAGGGTCATCAGAGAGTGTTTGATCAAATGGAGAGGGCTTCCAGTAGAGGATGCTACTTGGGAGAGTGAGCAAGGGTTGCAACACCCTGGACTGGTATTGCTTGAGGACAAGCAATTTCGGGAAAAGAGGACTGTAATGTCCCTTTCCAAATAGGAGCTCCATAGAGGAGGATTAATGGTCTAAAACACGTCATTAGACTATAGCTAGGGCCAAAGAGGGGTAAACATGGTTACTAGAGGTCACTCCAGTCACAAGTGTTATATTCGGAAAGTGACATTGAGATAAAAAGGGTTAAAAGTGCTTTTAAGTCATTATGAGTTAAAAATAGAAGTCAACAGTGAATTAGGGTTTCAACAGTGATTTAGGGTTTTGGAAGTCAACAATGAATTAGGTTTTCAACATGATTTAGGGTTTTCAAAAACTATAAAGGAAGGGTCAGCGACCTAATTCATCATTATGCAGATTATGACTTATCATTGAGGAGAAGAGGCACATCTCAGGAGAGATAGTTCAATGTATTCCAGGAGGAAGACACCAGTTGGCTGATTTCAGTGTTGAAAGACACACCCTAGTGACCAGGAAGATCATCCAGGTCTTCCATCATTCTTCATTGATTCCACAGTGCTCCCATATTCTAGGTATTATCTTTTAGTTGCTTATTTGTATTCCGGATAAGATCCTTTGTCTGTTGATCTAGTCGAGTATTGTCAGTTTATTCGGCCGCATTCGGCCATTTTGTAATCCACAAAATTCATAATACAAACTTTGCAGTCCTTTTTCGTGTTTATTATTTGTATGCTCATTTATATGTTGTAAACCTTTGATCCTACACACACATTAGTAGTGTTTCCTAGACTCGCCAAGTCAGGAACATTACATTGTGACCATAATTTCACTAGCACATTTTGGCAAGACTTGTTTAAATTACAGGGCACATAGTTGAACATGAGCACAACCTACCACCCCCAAATGGATGGCCAATCAGAAGCTGTCAATAAATGTTTTGAAACCTACTTGCATTTGTTTTCATCGGATAAACAACATCAATGGATGCAATGGTTACCCTTGGAATAATGGTGGTACAACACTACCTATCATACCACAACCAAAATGACACCATATGAAACAGTGTATGGCCAACAAACACCTACAATAACTTCATATCTTCCAGGCACCTCAAAGGTACAAGATGTTGACAAATTGTTGCAAGGTCGAGAAACTACCCTTGCGACTTTCAGGGATAACCTCCACATGGCCCAAAATTGTATGAAACAACAGTTTGACCAACAACGTTCTGAACAATTTTTACAAGAAGGTAATCAGGTGTTTCTCCAACTCCAACCTTACAAGAAAACTTCCCTTAAATCACATGTCCACCACAAGTTGGCACCCAAATTTTATGGCCCCTATCATATCATCAAATGTATTGGTCCAATTTCCTACAAATTGGTACTCCCAGCTGCCTCCAAAATACATCCAGTGTTCCATGTTTCCTATCTAAAGAAAGTGGTGGGTCAGAATTATTGGGTTCAATCCATCCTGCCAAAACTAGATGAAGAAAGCTCCATTTGGCTACAAATCGAATTCATTCTCAATGTGTGTGAGTGTCACTTGTGTGGAATAAATATCAAAGAAGTACTAATCAAGTGGAAGGACACATATCCAGAGGATACAAATTGGGAACCAATGACCATACTGCAGTAGTTTCCACATCTTCGGCCTTGAGGACAAGGATGATTTTGAAGGGGAGGGCATGTTAGGGCACGACCCTAACCCCTCTTAGTTGGTTATTAGTTGGCATGATACATATTTGCCATGTAATAAATGCCAACATTAGTTAATAAGGCCTATTGAATAAATGTGAACAAGTCAATGTAAGAATACCTAATAGAAGTTTCGTCTTCTAGAAGGATCTTCCTATAGAATGTCCCTTAGAATATAGAATTAGTATAGATAAGAGTAGGAGGTATGAGAAAGATCATCTAGAAAATTATTGTAATAAAGCTCTACTTTGTTGGAGGTTTCCCCCTCAAAGAGGCAAGTGAACATTGCTTTCTTTGAGAAAAGGTTTCATTTTTTGTGTTTCTCTAATCAATATTTCATAGTTCCATTGATATCTACTGAATATTCTTGTTTTTTCATATTATATAACATCTGATATCTTATAGATTCCATGTCAACAATCCAAATTAGTGCCATGTTAGCACCCTGTTAGAGATCACATTGGCAAGAAGGGTGCGTCAGTAGAGCCACATCAGAGTATGGTGACACATCAGCCTATGGTGTTAGAAATTCCACATCATCCTACCATGCCATATTAATAGGATGAGTCAGATGACATGTCAACCAACACATTAGTATTGGTGTCATAAATTCCATGTAGGCATGTTGAGTTAGCATGCCACATCATCATACTATGACATATGACACATCAACAAAATGTTCACGATGGCATGCCATAGGGAGGAGGTTGGATGGTTGGAACCAGGAGGTGGAATCCATAACATAAAAAAATTGAGAAATCTAGAAGTTCTTGAAAATGGACTTTTCCAAATCATTGGATATGGATGCCACATTGGTAAGGCCATGTCATTCCATGTCGAAGTACAAACGACCTTCCACATTATCCATTGACCATGTCAAAATTCACATGATTACCAAAGGACCTTGGGTATAGATATTGAGGTGGTATGGATGGTTAGGATTCGATCTTGGCACAAGCTCGAATGGTGGAACCTGGAAGCATAACCAAAGTCATCGGGGATCTAGAAATTTAGATAAAACACTAAGGGGACTATTACAAGGTTTGGGGATTTTGGATGTTGGAGGATGGAATGGTGTGGTGGAACCCAAACCATCTATAAATCTAGAGATCTAGGACTCCAAGAAATTGACTTACTCCAAAGTTTTGGCTACCGAATGGGGAACCTAGAACAAAACATAACCATAAGCTTAAGGTGGATAGGGAAAGAAGCTACATGAGTAGACACATCACTATAACATGGGATCTATGCAAGAAAACAAGTGTCAGGTGGAGGTGAGTCAGTGGTACATGTAAGAAAGGATGGGAAAATCATAAGGTTCCAAGCATCAAGAAGGTACAAGTGGGACCTGTGCAAGTAGAAGAGGAAATATGGAAATTCGGAGATCCAAGATTTTCAAAAAATGGAACTTTGAAAAGTTCTAGATTTTGGATGGCCATATATCCAAAATTTTGATAGGGCTAGATGGATGGATATCCAGAAGGTTGATGGAGACAGATGGTTATATATCTGGGATTTTGGGAAATCTGAATATCTGGGCCTATGTAGATTGTGAGGTGGAAGAGACTTGTCCAACGTGGAAGAGGTACATGATAGGGAAGTATTGGGGTAAGGCACATGGAATAATATTCCACATAAGATGACACATATCATTCCACATTAGCAGAGTTCCACGTTAACAAGTCTATGACATTTTTTTGAAATTTTTTCTAAATTTGGGAAAAGAGCATAAAACTTTGGAAAGTAATAACTTTTTGCACAGAGCTCATAATTGGGAAAATGAATAGTCATTAGAAATCCGGAGAAGATAAGAATCAATATGTTCACTCAGATTTCAGAGATGGAAAACATAATTCATCAACAAGTCAAAATAAGGATTTGTGCAGGCCTTTAGAGATTGGAAATGCGACTTGATTTTTTCCTAGAATTATTTTTATGTCAAACCTAACATATTTTCTATTGGTCACACATTGTGTAGACTTGAAGTCACAGTCAAAACGGTTCAGCATAAATATCAGAGAGTAAAATATACTTGTGATGATGAAGTTAGGGGAATTAATAACAACCTAGGAGATGTTGAGACTAAATCCAAAGGGCACAAAGAAGGAAGAGCAAGGAGTATTGATCTGGTAGATACAATCAAGATCCTGCAAAGATATGTGATGAGTTACAATGCTGACAATGAAAAGATTATGAAATCTCAAGAGAAACATAACAACATCAACACCAAGTTGTTGCATAGCTTGGATAATGTGTAGAATAAAATATATAAACAAGCATATTCAAGGGAAGTAGAAGATTACATATATCATTCCAGGAGGGAAGAATATAAAAGTGTTGGTAAGCATTATCATCACTCACCGAGACACTCATCTACAAGAGAAAGGATTAGTTCAAGTTTATCTCTTGTCACACAACCTATGAGAAGGACTAGAGTGGATGAACTACAAGGGGAGTTGAGAAATATCAAGCCTACTACCTTTGATGGTGAGAACAAGAAGGATGTAACATCCCTTCTCCTAAACCTCTGACTATATGTAATTGATTAAAATTAATGATTTCCAAGCCATGGCATGTGAACAATGAAAAAGTATTAATGTTGTAATTAAGAACACAAACAATTGACTGTGGGGAATGAAGCCTTAGGTTACTATCCATGATACACTAGGGAATGAGAGAAGAAACTAATAAGTTAAAAGACCTCAAAAACCTTATTTAGATCTTCTCCCTTAGCCCCAATTTCAAGGAAAATTAGTTAAAAATGAAGCACTGGTGGTTGAGCAACCCACCACCCTTAATGAATGAGAGTATGGAGGTATGATTAGGACAACATAAGTTGTCATCCAAACGACAACAGGAAAATAAATCATGAGTCCCCATGACTGACCCACGAGTGCCTTCCAATGAAAGATAAGGGACAAGTCGAGAACCTTCCCAAGGGGAATTATGTGCAAGAGACACATGGGGGGGAGAGAAAAAGAGTCTTGTATCGAAGAGAGGGAGACAAGGTTAGAGGGGGCAGAATGGATGTGCGTGAAAGCGCATGGACATGGAGAGAATGTGGGAGTAAGTGAAAATATTTCCTTGGTGGTATCATGGCTTGGCATGGGGGTGATTTGCTGTCGAAGTTACCGAGCAAGCACAGCCTATGGTTGGGTGGAAAGGATAACCTCCATAGTTAGTTGGATAGTTGTAACTTGTAACATAGATAAGTACTTTTATATTTATTATAATTGAATTGAATTATCTGGATGAATACTTATGTTTATGTTATGAGTATGTATAGTTGATTAAGTGGTATCGATGCCTATGTTTTTGTAAACCCTGGTATTTGTATGATAACATATCTGAAAGAATAGCGTAAGTCTTACACCTTGGAGTATGAATACCTTGTATTATTTCGAGATTAATAAAGTATATATGTGTTTATATGTCTCTATGCATCGTGATACACGTGACATAATGGATTCTTGTAAGAGGGAAACCGATCGATGAATCAAGGGATGAATGATAATATTCGAGGGCTAATGAATTAAAGGTTAGAACTGATAGGATAAATCATGTATCTTTCCCTTTCCCTAACATAGAATTGTTGCAAGGAATCATCTCCTTGAATGAAAGTCATCTAACAAGCTTATTACCTACTATGAATGTGAAGGACTTGGGGAAGTCGAGTCAAATTCCAACAGAAATATATAACATGAGGGTTAAGGACTGTTAAGCATGAAATATTAAGTGAAAATTCACTTAATATTGAATGGAAATGATGAATTACAATAGTTTTCGATCCCAGGGACTGTTGTTGGGTATTTTACCCTACGGACTAGTAAGCTAGGGTTCTAAGCCTACATGCAGATCATGACCCTTCAGATTTAATCTTTATCCTTCTACCCAAAATCTCAACCCCT
>JZKD02S1379160.1:188913-199621 GCA_000966675.3 Picea glauca
TCAAATATATAGTGAAAAATAGGAGCATAAACCTTGGAAAATCGAGACCGTCATATTGAGTCATCCCCATTTATCAGTTGTTGGATCAATTCTCGAGTGGATGGCAGGAGTGACATTCGGGCATTTGAGCATTCAGAGTGCCTCGGGGTGAATGTCTATCAAAAGAGGGTCGGATGTCGGATGTCGAACTTGAAATATGGTCATCTAAAAATCCAATGTGCCTCAGGGTGAATGATGACTAAAAGGGATGGATTTTAGATGTAGATATTGATATTCGGGAATACGGGCATCCGAAGCCACTAAAGGTGAGACATTGTCCAAAGGGGTAGATGTTAGATGTAAGGTCATGATGAAGTTGGATTTTGTTAGGGCCTGGCCCTAACCCCTATTAGTTGGTTATTAGTTATCATGATACATATTTTCCATACAATAAAGGTCGACATTAGTTAATAAGGCCTATTGAATAAATGTGAACAAGTCAGTGTAAGAAGACCTAATAGAAGCGTTCGCTTCCAGAAGGATATTCCTCTAGAATGTTCCTTAGAAGATAGAATTAGTATAAATGAGAGTAGGAGGTATGAGAAAGATTGTCTGGAAAATTATTTTAATAGATATATTCTTTGTTGGAAGTTACCCCTCGAAGAGACAAGTGAACGTTGCTTTCTTTGAATAAAGGTATCATTTTTGGTGTTGCTCTACTCAATATTTCTTCATTCCACTGATATTTTCTTAATATTCCTATTTTTTCATATTATATTACATCTGGTATCTTACAAGTGGTATCAGAGCACTTTTCTTCACAGAAATTGTGGGTGATTTTTTTTTTCAGGGTAGAGAGGTATTTCGACATCTTAAAGCTACAATGATTTGTTGTTCAGTGCATAAATCCGCGGTCGAGGAAACATACATGCAAGAACTACAAGTGGTACTTAATCGCACATTGTTGGTCACCCTTGTAACCATTTTTGGTACCCCTTCGAGTGGTAGCGCATCAGAAAACACCAGTATATGGATTGGCCTAGATATCATGATGCTTTCTGTATATAAACCAATCGACTATCTAACTTCTATATTTCCACCAAGAACAACACTAAGGAATATACTCTCTAGTACATGGGTAATTGTGTAGTACTACTAAGGGTACAATATAGCCTCCTTAGTTGGTTCCTTGAGATATTGGGTCGAGTACTATTGTTCGAACCCGCATGTATATCAAAGATCTATAACACAGAGAAAACCCTTGTCTGTAGACACCCTGATGTTAAATTTAGAGCTTCTATTATGTTCTTTTCAATTTACTAGAAAATAATAACATAAGAAGGATCATTGAAAGAAACACAATCACAAGGTACAAAACATTTATCTTGGGAAAACCTCATGGGGGAGAAAACCCAACAAAAAATTCATTAATATAGATTTCCAATACAATGCCAAGATAATAAACCAAACACTAGAGAATATCCAACACTGAGCAATGCATCTCTCTCTCTTCTTCTTCCGACAACTGCAACTTCCTTCAAACTTTCACACTAGATGAGTGACTTGAGTGAGTGAGAGAATGAAGCATTATCATCTCTTATTTATACCAGATGATAGGCTCTAGGGTTGTGTCTCTTCACCAAGATGATATGAATTCTTTAATTAACATCATTTAATTAGGGTTTGACCAATCCAAAAAAGGGGATTTGGTCATACATAAGTTCTGGCATTATCAATCCATAAAACGGGATTGATTTATTTATTAATAACTCAATAATAAGTAGAATATACTTCACAGTTACAATATTTCAACACTCCCCCTTAACAAGAAGGGTATTCTACGACATCATCAGAAGAGAGAGAGGCAAACAACATCGTCAACATCTGTAACACTGGTTGGCACATCAATAAATTATTAGAAGTTTTTCTCATCATCAATCACATCATCGTTCACAGCATGGAGTTGGAATAATATCATCATCGCCATTCATAGCATGGAGCTGGAATAATATCATCATCATCATCATTCACAACATGGAGCTGGAATGACATCATCGTCATTATTATCTGCATCAACATCAATTAGTATAACACTAATGCAACATCATCAATCTGTACAATACTGATACATCATCATCAACATCTTCAACATGAAGATGAAGTAGCAAGATCATCATCATCTTCACCATGAAGCTGACGTAGCATCATCAATAACATGAATCTTGAGCAACAATCTCACCAACACAAGGTTGATACATCATCACTAACAACATGATGTTGGAAGAACATCATCAACATAAGGCTGATACAAAAACATTATCAGTATGAGGATGATACAAAAACATCATCAACATGAATATGAGTCAAGAACATCATCAACACGAAGCTGAGATAACAACATCATCAACACGAGGTTGAGACAACAACATCATCAACATCATCAGCATGAGTTTGAGATAACAACATCATCACAACACGAGGCTGGAGAAACAACATCCTCAAAGCACGAGGCTGGAGCAAAAACATCATCACAGCATGAGGTTGGAGCAACAACATCGTCACAACACGATACTGGAGAAACATCATCATCATCATCATAGGGAAATAGAATGACGCAGGTGTAACAACATTTTGTGGTACTCTGATTTTCCCTATGGAACTGTCCAGGAATCATAAGATTTCCTAGGATATAAAATCCTAATGGAGCTACCACGGGGTACTCTAGAAAAAATTCCTTACCAAACCTTCGAGATTTTCCCAAGAATCATAAGATTCCCTAGGATTATAAAACTCCTAACAGAGATACCACTATTGCCCACAACTGGCATATGCATGCATAGGTACTCTGACAGAACATCCTTACCAGACCTTCGGATTTTTCCAGGGATGATCAATCCCCTAGGATATAAAATCCTAACCGAGATACCCATTGTTGGTCAGGATACCATAGTATCATAAGCATCACACCCCCTTTCAAGGGAGGTCCTTTAGGACTATACCAATATTGTCTCGAAAGTATTTAAACTTTACATGAGATAGAGGCTTGGTCCACACATCTACAACTTTCTCATTTGTTCCAACATATTGGAGCTTAACAACTCCCCTCTACATCATATCACAAATGTAGTGATATCGAATCTATGTTCTTTGACTTATCATGGAACACAAGGTTCTCTGTCATCTTTATGAAACTCTGGTTATCACATAGAATCATGGTTTCTTCCATCTCTAGATAAAATAGATCTGTTAATAACTCCCTAATCCATATGGCTTCACAATTGGAGGAACATTTCACAATGCATTCTACTTCTGTCGTGCTAAGAGAAATACTAGATTGATTCCTTCTCTACCATGAATTCATGGCTGACCCTAGTTTGAAACAACATCCTGAAGTGCTCTTTTTATCAAAAACACTTCTTGCCCAATCTGAATCAGCATAATCAATCAGTCTGAAGTCATGATCTCCATTATAACTGATACCAAATTCCAACGTACCCTTAAGGTATCTCATCACATGTTTTGCAACAACAAGGTGAACATGTCTAGGCTCTAAGGGTGTTAAAAAAAAAACATATATCTGGCCTGGTATTCATGAGATACATCAACAATCCAATAATATGTATGTACAATGTAGCGTCAACCAATTCTGACATAGTATCAACTAAGAGTTTCAACTTTGTTTCCATGGGTGTGTTCATGGATTTACACTCCAACATATCAAACCTCTTCAGTATTTCAACTGCATACTTCCCTTGGTTAAGGAAGATCTTCTCTAGGCTCTGCCAAGCTTCAAACCCTAAGAAATAATGCATTAGGTCTTTCCTCTCAAACTTTGTAGCGATCTTCTTCTTGGAATCTGTGATGATCAGTTCTTCATCTATCAAGAATAAATCGTCTACATATAGTAGCAACATCATTGTCTCATCATTCATAACCTTGAAGTAAAGGTTAGAATCAAATTTACTCTTGGTAAATCCCAAACTCATCAGGAAACTGAAAATTCTACCATACCAAGCTCTAGGATCTTTCTTCAACGCGTATAGAGCTTCCTTCAACCTGCAGACATGAGTCTTTCTATCTTCAATCTTCAAATCTAATTTTCCACATCACATTGTACCATCCTTCTACACTTGCTTCAACTCCAACTTGATATGCACAATTATGTGCTAGCTTTATATGCTTTCTGTAAATAACTATATGTCTCACTACCTAAGAGTATGCCCTTTATTCTCTTTGCAACTATTCCTCTGGAACTGGTACTTTTCACCTACAGTTGTTATGAAGGTGAGAATGGTTGCTCCATTCTCACTGTGACTGCTAAAATATGAGATTAATTCCTCTACTCCATCACTACAACAACTTTATCTAAACTGAGATTGGTTCAATAACTGATACTGAAGGTATCTCTTCTTCTTTCATGGATGTAAATCTATTTTCTATTGTATTCATGTCTTCGTGACCTAACTAATGTACTACACCAATCGACATTGTAGATAAATCAATCTCAAATATAGGGATTGCTCCCCCTGAATCTCATATTGTCATGGTTGTTCTGGTTGTCTTCATGAATACTGGAAATATCTCTTCAATTACTGGAGTAAGTGTCTCATCATAGTATTCTCCCTCTTGCTGGGAGAATCCTATGGACACAATTCAGTTCTTGTACATCTGCAACATGCTTGATATATTAGATCAATCTTGTAATTCAACATTGACTTCCCTTCTAGTCTCATGGAAGAATACATATCCCAGTATTTATGAATAGCTTCCTTCTTTGTCACTGAAATAAGGGAATCTTTCCAGGAGATTTCATATCTCCTAGAAGTCTTTGAAGCTATGATCTAGTATTCTCATGGAATCTGTCTACCAGTCCTGGAAGATTTCTCTTCATCTAATCCTTTTTGAGATCAAGCTTACTTTGAATATTGATTTCTTCTGAGATTACAACAACTTCATAGTATTTCCAGGATATACTTTGTGTTGAATACCAAGTCTTAATATGAAAAGTTGAGTTAGACTTCAAGTGAATTATGCTTACTGTCAAGGTGGCTTCATTATCCTTTCAAAAAGTCTATTGTGTGTTCTTGTTTTAATGTTTGTTCATATTTGGAGCCTTTTGTTCCTTACAATCAATCTCCATATGAGATACTCTTATCTAAAAAAAATAACTTCTTCTTTATCTTCTTTGGTGTATAAGGTCATGTACATAGTCTGCTTCATGTCTCATCTAATGTGTTTCCTTCTGCAACCTTCACTATTGGCACAGGGGTAGACCTAGGGTTCAATACTCAAGAGCACACCAACAAGCCCTAACTACTGGCCCTTTTGGAAACACCTGCGAAGCATATGCAGTCTTACCTGAAGTAGCTATAGGGGGTTGCAGGACACAGGTGTCTACAACCAAAAGGAATTCAAAGTGGATTCAAAGAAACAACACACAACAACCTAGTATTCCTTATCTTCCTTAAACCTACTGTGCAGGTTATACTTCACTCTAACACAATATCACAATAGCAACATATCAAATGACAGAGAACACAACATCAATCACACATAACACAAGATATACATGGTTCATCCTCTCCCTACGACTACGTCCACAGAATTGTGCTTTATAATATATTAATATGAAAGCATACAGTTCTTGTCTATGCTCTTAGCTAGCATATCTTCTCTCTTCTCTTTCTATCTCCCCCTCCCTGCACACCCCACTGCAGGGTCGATCTTCGCACCCAGCTAAATATATTACAATACCAGAAGGCTCTCATACTCAACACTTCTCTCTCACATAGTAGTACTCACTCGATCACACAATAGCAATGACTCTTAACCAACCTAGCACCAACCCAACCCAGGTCCTTTAGACCTTTATTTATACATTACAATCACTAACCGACATCCTCAGGTCAATACCTAAGTGTCAAAACCCTAGATACCAAAACCCTAGGTGTCTCAAACCCTAGGTCAACTTGACCCATGTTTTCAGGGCTTCGCCAGCCTGTATTTCCTTCCTTCTCACGCAGTGCTCCAAAGCATCCAACGATGGATTTTTCCTCTTGTTTCATTGTCCATGATCCATCTTCCTTGCTGATCTATCATCCTCGGTCTCCTCGTCCAACAACTTGTTCTCTCGGAATTCACTCCATGTTTTCTTCTCTTCTTCTCACTTCGACTCAGTATCAGTCACTTTGTCTTCCGCACAGTTCACATTCCTTATTTTCTTCCTTAATCTTCGCTTACTTTCATACGCAAGGGAAAACATTCACTATAGATTCCTAAGGGTTATCATCTGTGACCTGAAACAAGGTCAACAACAAGCAAGAATAACACTCTTTTGATAATAGTAATAAAACAATAGCACGAATAATCATCACAGTAGCTCCTTTAGAGATATCACTTGTGACCTGCTTGAAACAAAGATCAAAAGTAAGAAATACGATACAAAATGAGATCAACACTCTGCTAGTGTTGTGATCAAACATTCCTCCATGGTAATCTGGAACCAACACAAGAAGTTTCTCCTGGAGGATATGTTAGTTGTATCTGGTAAATGATTACAGTACACATTTATCTCAGTATGCTCACATGCTACCAAGTATAATACTTTTCAACGACTGCTATCTCAATTATAGTGTTTACTTGTAATGAGGTAGTTATCAAAATTATCATGTGCAACTTTGAATCTTATCAACTTAATCAATCACACCTGGAACATGGAGTCTTGTTCTCAAGAATGAGTGTGTTGATTTTCTTCCATGTCTTCATCACTTAAGATGAAAAGTGATTTCTTCAATCTATCCTCTGTACTAAAACAATATGTTATCTTGACATAAGTATAAGTTAGAGAATAAAATCTAATCTCAATCTAATACTTTGACTTTAATTTTTACCAAGGGTTAGTATGATGGTCATAGCGTCAACATACAACCTATAAGGTTAAAATAATGTCATAACAAATATATGCATATCAAAATGATCAAACCCGAAGTGTGTTATTCCTTTGAATGTGTTGGATCTAAGATCCTACTGGATCTAAGATCCTACTGGATCTAAGATCCTACTAGATCTATGATTATCAACAGATCCTTTCTCCTGCAAGTACCCTTTTAGAATAATAATACATTTTAACCATATGTAAGTACATACTTTTGACAGTATCTTGCTAGGGTAAGGTGTACTAGGAAAACAATCCCACAACTTCACAAAAACTTTCACTGCAGCTACAACTGCAACTGCAACTGCAACTGCAACTGATACTGCAACTGCAACTGTAACTTGGGGTTTTATGAGGAAACCCTAAATTTTCAAACTTCAAATTTTGGAATTTTGATCCAGGGACTAGATGCGCTAGACTGAGGCGAGTAGGTTGGAATAGTCTGATTTCAAAAATTTCAAGTTTTACCCCTTAAAACTTGACCTGCATCATTTTGGACTGGTGCTTCTGTTACTGGTTCTGGTTTCTTGGTTTTTTTGTACCAGGAAAAAACTAGGGTTTCACTTTCCGGAGGCTCTGGCCACTGAAAAAGGTGTGCTCAAGATGCCAATGAGTTTTCTATGCTAGGGCACACCTCCTTAGATGGGTTTTAGGCTGAAATTCCCTTCCAACAAAATCCCTAATTTTCTTGTACAACAATAGTGACGTTTTTGGTTACCTAGTGAAAGATGCTCTATTCAATCAAGCTATGATGCCATGTTAAATTTAGAGCTTCTATTAAGTTTTTTTCAATTTACTAGACAATAATAGCATAAGCAGGATCACTGGAAGAAACACAATCACAAGGAACACACCATTTGTCCTGGGAAACCCTCATGGGGGAGAAAACCCAACAAAAACTTCCTTAATATAGATTTCCAATACAATGTTAAGATAATAAACCAAACACTAGAGAATATCCAACATTGATCAATGCATTTCTCTCTCTCTCTCTCTCTCTCTCTCTCTTCGTCTTCTGATAAATGCAATTTCCTTCAAACTTGCACACTAGATGAGTGACTTGAGTGAGTGAGAGAATGAGGCATCATCCTCTCTTATTTATACCAACTGATAGTCGCTAGGGTTGTGTCTCTTCACCAAGTTGGGACAACTTCTTCAATTAGAATCATTTAATTAGGGTTTGACCAATCCAAAAAAGGGGATTTGGTCATACATAAGTTCTGACATAATCAATCCACAAAAGGGGATTGATCTATTTATTAATAAATCAATAATAACTAGAATATAATTCACAGTTAAAATATTTCAACACCTAAAAACCCTAACCCTTGGGACAGAAACATAAAAGATCTATTGTTGTTCAACCTTGATGTCTACATTCAAGTTGTGAAATTACTACATATTTCTTCTAGTTAAGAATTTGGGAATTTCGCCATTGTAATATTATTCATATTGGAGTATAACTCCAGAGTAAAACAAAAAATTGGGTCCTGCATGCACAATTAATTGAGACCTATCCCATTGGATTCCTCTTTCATATTGATCGTAGTGGTACCCTTCATTTTTAAGACTTTTTTTCCCATGGACCCGACCCTTTCCCGACACCCTTATTTTCGACCTATCCCATTGGATTCCTCTTTTTGTCCTCATATTCATGGTACCTATCAATTCTTGTGGACCAGATTCCCTTCTCGCCAATATCATCTACTACCTAAGCCTCCACAATGGCCCCTACCACTTATTCTCAGAACTAGGAAGACTTGGAGTCTAGGGTGACCAACGTGAACCAATGCCTCCATGACCTAAACCACCCAGAATATTTCCTCCGTCAGAACCAAATTTTAGGCCTCTCTCAACAAAGAATTCCAGGAAATGATGAAACTCACCAAGGGTAAGCACATTGAGTCCTATTATGAGGACCCTCATTCTTCCCATTATGAGAATACTCATTCGTCTCCAAACTCTTGGAATAATGTGCCCAAAGTTGAAATGCATAAATTTCATGGATCAAACCCAATAGGGTGGGCCTCTCAAATGGAAAAATACTTCTCCCTCCATGATATTAGAGATGATGAGACCAAAATCCATGTCTGGTTTCTGTACTTGGATCAATAATGTTGGCAATGGTGGCAGTGGCATAATAAATATTTTCATGGTCTACCTACTTGGAACATGTTCACCAAAGCAGTTTGTGCCCATTTTGTTAGGGAATCTCATTTTTGGGGATGACTCACTAAATTGTGTCAAACTGAGCCAGTAGCATAGATCATCATGACATTTGAACTATTGGATATCATAATTGAGGGATTATTAGATGATTTTAATCTTGAATTCTTTCTCAGTGGCTTAAATGATGCCATTTGATCTCATGTGAGAATGAATCATCCTATCACATGGTTGTAGGATTTCCAATTAACACTGGAAGCATAGACCATTCTTCAGGCCCCACCCCTCCGTGTTGCAGTTACCAACCATCCTCATCTAGGGGGTACCCCAACTCCAACACAAACTTTGAAGGTCCAAAATGTATCTCCAACCAAAATGGTGGAACGTTGGAAGCAAGGAATTTTCTATTACTATGATGAAAAGTGTTCCCCAGGCCATAAATGTCGTGAACAAAAGTTCTTCCAGATTGATGCATCAACTTCCACCTCCTATGAATACATACCATCAAATGAGGCTCCAGACCCAAAGGACACACAACAAATTGTCCACATCCTAGATCTAGTTGCAACACCTATGGAACCGAAGGAACATGTCATATCTCTCCATGCCCTTGTGGGTATTTATTCCCCACAAACAATAATGATCAAGGGATGCTTCAAACATAGGCTTTGTGGTGTTTATTGATAGTGGTAGAACCCATAATTTTATTCACTGTAAGGTCATTGAGGATTTCAATTTCTTTGTCAGACCGATTTCTAATTTTCAAATTCTTATAGCTAATGGTGGTACAATGAAATGTGGGGGACATTATGAGAATGTCAAACTCCAAATGGGAGATTATCACTTGAAAACTCACATGTTTTCCATTTCCATGGGAGGTTGTGATATTATCTTGGCTATTGAATGGATTCACACTCTGGGACCAATTACCATGGATTATCAGGATTTATATATGATCTTTACTCAATATTCTCGCACTTATACACTCCAGGGCCTACAAGATAGCTCCCCATAAATTATCAGTTCTCACCAGATGGAGAAACTCCTAAAGAAAGGACACCATTGTGTGATTGTTCAACTTAATGCTATCCAGGTAAGTGATCAATCATCCCCAACATTTCATCCTAATATGAAACTAGTCTTGGACAAGAACCACAAGGTTTTTGACACGCCCACATGCTTACCTCTCTCTAGAGGTGAACATGATCATAACATCCCTCTCCTTCCAGGAATTCATCCCCCCAATGTATGCCCCTACAAATATCCATGTGCTAAAAAAAATGAGATCGATAAAATAGTGCAGGAACTATTGGAGGTCGGTGTCATTCACCCAAGTACTAGCCCATATTCATCCCTGATTGTGATGGTCTTAAAAAATGAAGGTTCTTGGCGCATGTGTCCAGATTTTGTGCCCTTAATAAATTGACCATTAAGGAAAATTTTCCCATTCTTGTCATTGATGACCTATCGGATGAAATCTAGGGCTCTTGCATCTTCACCAAATTGGATCTTTTCTCAAGCTATCACCATATTAGGATGAATGAAGCAAATATCCCCAAGACTACTTTCTGAACTCATGAAGGCCATTATGAATTCTTGGTAATGCCTTTTGGACTTTGCAATGATCCA
>JZKD02S1379161.1:0-11416 GCA_000966675.3 Picea glauca
TCAAAGGAAATATTATATTATTATTCCTAAAGACTAAGGCAAGGATAAATCTCATATTATCCTAAGTTCTTATGTGAAGAGGAATGATCCACAAGTGGAGAGGAACGAGCTCCTGGAGGGCCATGTGGAAATCAGGGTGCATGTAGTTATATGTGGGGAAAATTTATTCGTTGGGCGGCATGCTCCCTAGTCACCCTCGCATTTTCCATGAATTGACCAATCTACCATCGTTTTTCCATGAGGCCTCCATCGACATCAGTCACGCACCCCTGGAGCCTGAACGCACTCTTGAGCTATACCTGTACTTTCTTGCTATCAATATTAACCCGTATCCCTCCTGGGATGCACAATGCACCTGTACTTACTTGAGCTAGTGTTGTACCTTTCTGTTGTGAGCAACACTTGTTCCATACCCATTTTTTGTTGTTGCCTTCACCTAAGCCTATACATGGTTGACTAGAGCGTTGGATTGAAGAAGCGGGTTGTCAAGCCCGTGGAATTGAAGGGGTAGGTTGTCATGCCTGTGAGAAACTCTCTCTAGGTGAGAGAATTGTTGGGAATTGAATTCCTGAAGCAGACCAACTACAACTATAGTGCTCTAAGACTTCATGTATAGTCTGTTGTTGAATCCCTTGAAGGGAAGTGGAGAAACCGAAGGACTATTGAGCAGAGAAGGGGCACACTTCCTAGGGTGGGATAGAGATGTGGGGAATGAGAGACCGTAGGCTGATAGTTTGAGTAGGAACCTAGGAAGAAATCCTTTCTGATGTCCGTGTAGCTTCATTCTGGTTAGAAACCCCTTTACCTGGGTAGAGTTTAGTCCCAGCTCGGGGGTGACCCACTGTTGAGAGTTCTGAGTAGCGTGGTATAAGGCTGGGAGGATCATAGAAGGTTTGCATGTAGTTGGTGGCCATATATTAAAGATGAGTATCAAGTGTGTGTTAATTTACATGTTGCATATTTATACATGCTTTTATGTTATGGTATTTTCCTATGTATGCTGCATGAATACTTTTACTGTTGTTTCCGCATGATTCCGTGTGTTTGTATAATATGTTTGTCTACTTAAGTTTTATGTATATATATACCAGAGGATATTGTTTTTTTTTATGGAGTGACATGGCCTCGTCCTGGGTGGTCTGGGAATGTCACAATTTATGTAGTTTCGCAAGAGTTTCTGTTTTCCATATCCCAGCAGGTTTAAGGTTGGGTGTGCTACACCCTCCTACTCTGTTTCTTCTTCTCCTTACATTTGAATCGTAGATTGTAGGCCAACACATTCTTACAGGCCTTGGGTAATGGCTGGATTTATTTAATAAGCTTGAAGATGCAACATTAACGTTAGGGTAAATTTTATCCCAGAGTATAGAACATGAAGGATACTTGATAGTACCTACTAATTCGAATCCCACCATTGAATTCCTACTCTCATATGAAGACTTGTATTTATTCAAGTATACAGGTGTTTATTTGTCCATCTTATGCCTTGCTTTAGAATCGATGAATCCATGCTCATCACTTTCATAGACTCATTGAAGGAGAAAGAAATCATGTCTGCGAGTGTTAGGTTCCCGAATTTTATTCTTCGCTTAATTTCCAAGAGGTCTTGCCTCTCCCAAAGGGTTGTTACTCTTTTCCATTACTTGAAAACCTACCTACATCATGAGGGTTTTGGAGAGTACGCTATTATTTCCAAGAGCTTGTGATCAGTTAAGTAAAATATTGTGTTTGTTAAGTAAAATGTTGTGTTTTGACTATTGGAGAAATGTTTTACTTTATAGCTTTTGTTTTCGTGAATGAGATATGAAACACTCTTTGTGTATGTAACTTACATTTGCAAGAACTTGTCCCAATTTAATCATGCAACCCCGGGTGACTAAGTATGCATAGTTATCTTTCTCAGTACAGAACTACAACACATGGATATTCCAAACTTAGCTTAGGTCGTGACTAATAGATTTGACAGGCTGTAAAACTTCAGTTGTTCCTAGTTCGATGTACATGTTATGACGAGTACTCCTTTTCAAAAAAATTATTATCTCCAGAATCTTCTTTTTGTTTCCAGAATTCTTAGTTCAGTCTCTACCTGCGTCGATTGATAATTCGTTGGCGAGAACTCTAGTTATTGAATACAATTCATCCTTCTCTCTCTCTATGTCATGGAAAAGATAAAATATTATGAATTAATTCATGTTGGATACGTTTCAAATTTAACTTGATAAAATGACTCTCGTGCCTTGTCTTTGAAATAGAAAGAAAAGGAACTTATTGATTGTGATAATTAAATGATTGATAAATAAATGATGTTGATAAATCTTGTGTTTGTCTATTTTATAAATTAAATAAAAAAAATATCTTGCTGGACATTGATAATTGTTAATCAATTAGTATTGTTGATTATCTTGATTGATGCAATCAATAAATGTTCAATTAAATTAGTGAGCAACTTGCTAGAATTTTACCAGTGGTTAATTTACTCTTTAACCTTACAGTAGAAATGATGAATGATATATATATATATATATATATATATATATATATAACAAGGATTTATGTATGTATAATATAGATTCATAAAGTAATTATATTAGGTGTCTTAGTTATTTCATTACTGAATAAATTACTTATTCGCATGTGAAATCCTTCCTTAGTCATATAATTGCTTATATGATTCTTAGATGAGTGAATCTTTGGAGTGAAATTTTCTTATGCACAACTAATTAAATTTATATAAAAAATCAATGTGTTGGGTGTGCGACCTTAAATTCAGGTCAGAAATTGATAGCGCCTTCTTTTTTTGGTGTCTTTAGATAGACCCTTGTGGAGTGTCAAACCTTAAGTAGTCTCTTGAATAGATAAATTGTGAATTGCATAAATAGTGTTCTCAATTAATAAAGGTGATAAAAATAGTTGTGTGTAATCATAATTTATTAATGATTGTGAAGTGATTTGGTCCATGAATAAAAGCTTACTTTTCATGACTTAAAAAACAAATTTATGATTATCATAATTATACTTATTTTATTTTTGCTTACTCTTGTTGGTTAGATGTATAGGGTATTTACACTTGTGACGGTTAGGGTGAGAAATGAAAATGTGACATTTTGATGTGTAATAGATGCCCCCTAAAATGTGAGGTTAGTAGAGAAATCGATGGTCGAAACAATTTACAAATTCTTCAATGCAAGGGTGTTGCAGTGGGAGAACTTGGAAGAAGTTGAAAAAAATCATCAAACAATATTAATATATGTTCCATTTCCAAGGCATGAATACTTATGCTCGGAATACGAGATTACTCAAAACATGGTTGTCGACCAATACACTGTGGATCCATGAGAATACTGACTATGGATATGGCCACCAAAAATACAATGTGGATCCATACCTCCATGAAAAGAATTGATCACAACCATGAAAGATACATAGTGGAGATATGAGATGACAAAACATATACAGGGATCAATACAATGTGGATCTATGTGACAACATATATATCACTAAGATTTCCAACACGATGATTGTACTAAAATCTTTTACATGCACAAATGATCTTCATCACATACTAGGTAAAGCACATAATAGAGTGAAATACCAACCCAAGGTCTTCATCCTGATCCTGATGTTGTACAAATATAGCCATGTGAATAGATGATTTGATTTTGAACATGGTAGAAACCACTTGATTACCGGTCATCGATGTAAACCGTTAAAAAGTGCGAGGGAAATCACCAATGATGTCAATGACTCCCAAGGTACCCTAGTACATTCCAACAAATGTGAATAAATGAGTTGAGGTTGAACATTCATGGAATCATTCAATCAGAGGCCAATGATGTAAACCTATTGTTAGAAGTGAGGAGGCATGCCATTGAGGCATGCAGGTCCCAAGGTACAAACTATTTTCTAAGTCGAATTCCCGGATAATGTGTTGAAGTTGATAAGAAAAGACTCATCAAAAGAGGGGCCTTGATGTATCCCCTATCATTGACACAAAACTGTCATAGGAATGAGATGGTCAATTAAATCAATATTAATTGACACAAGAATGGAAACTAGTAATATTGCAAATGGATGGTTTGAAGTGAAACTTCCCTTGAACATTATGAAGCACGACAACTAACTTGGAAACATTGAATCGATGAGTACCAAGAATGTAATGTGACAGAAATAAGATCACTCTTCAACTAGAATGAAAAAGTAAGACGGAACATATAATTGGTATGACTCAGAGACAAGAAGATTACCCAGTTGTAATACAAGACACAAATATGTTCCATGTTGAAGGGAGACAATATCTTCCATAACGGATTCCAAAAAATATTGACCCACTTCCCTCAATTTCTCCCCCATCCAAATAGATGAGTACCTATTTATTTTTTAATGAGCTTGAGGAGGGCAACAAATTCTCGGTATAGCTCATCCTTCCAATGAGTCCCTCGACATATGTTTAACGAACCTAAGGAAGGAGGGGTTCAGTCCCAGATGTGTCTTGGAGATTGGAATCACATAAGTCCTTCGATGCATAATTTTATGAGCCCAAAGAAGGTAAACTTAGTGTTTTTTTCACATTTAGAGAGTTTGAAAAGAACTTAAAGACAACTCCATGGATGACATTTTTGTAAATTTATTCTCCCAAGCCCGAAAAAAGTGTAAAACAATAAAGGGGAGAAATCTTCTAATCATGCTTGATTAGATTATTCATTTTTCATAATTAGTCTCACGAGGTCGAAAAAGAGATAAACTACCACTCGAAATATGCCCTTTCAAACCTTTTAACGAGTGTGAAAGGAAACAAGCTCACTCGACAATTTTTTCATGTTTAGGGAGTCTGAAAAAAGATTAAAGGAGACTCGATAACCTATTCTCATGTATTAACGAGCACGAGAAAGAACAAAGACTGAGCTCAGAACTTCCCAACGTAATGTCCAAAGGTTTCAAATGGGACCCATGGATAGTTGGTACTTTTCCCCCAACTGCATGATGGAAGCTAGTGGATTTTCCCCATCATGATGTCTAGAGACTAGAGATCTGCCCCCCCAAGCTTCATTTCATCCAAGTTGTCACTGATTTTCATACCATATGGAGAGAAAGGGTTAATAGACAAAGGCGGATGAAAGGAAGGTTAATTCACGAGAGATAGTAAAAGTCTCGACTCAAAAGGAGAGGCGGTTGTTTCATTTTAACGATATTGACACAAGAAAAGAACTATGATCGTGACCTCTGGGTTAGATTCCCAGACCTCTGTTTCATTTTTTAATGATCTTGACACAGAAAAGAAAACTATGCTCACAAGGTAGGTTTCATTTTTACACAAACTAGAAACTATGCTTGAGGCCCTCTGTTTCATTTTTTAACGATCTTGACACAGAAATGAGAACTCTGCTCGAACCTAGTTTCATTTTTTAATGATATTGAAATCAAAAAATAAACTATGCTCAAATACCTCTACTTGATCATGGCTTCCAAGAGGACAATGCTCTGGATGAAATACATGTTAAGGGATAAACCTCAATCATGGCTTCCAAGAGATCTTTGCTAAATGGAAAAACCACACTCTGGAAGGAATACATGTCAAGGGTCGCGATATGGGTAGGGAGATCAAGCTCTAATATCCTTATTGAAGAGATCACCTTGTCAACTACCAGATCTAAATCAGAATAAGGGAGAGATTCCTTCTCGTTTGGAGTTGAATGCATGGGACATGCTGCCACATAATTGACCTACGGGGGGGGCAGATTTTGCTGGCATATAAGGACCATTCAGGGAATTCGTATGGTTGGCCATCGTATGAGGGCTAATGAATGAAATTTGGTCTATGGTCACCATGTTTCCATTGTGAGGGAAACACATAAAAAAAAATACCGTGGACACAACAGCCTTCATATCATAAACATAGTCTCTCCTGAGGAGAAAATTAAAATCCAAGGGGTCATGGACTATCGTCACATCAATAAAGACATTTTTCCCTCCCAAAGTAATAGGAAACTAAGGAAGGATCCCTAAAGGTTGACTAGTCCTTGTGTTAAAATCCAACAAATTATGAGTCATCGATGCAAGTTGAGGAGAACCTAAAGATTTCCAAGCAATGGAGGATAAAATACTAACAGATACACCATCATCGACAATAGTCTGAGGAACATCCCTACCACAAATTTGAACAATGATTTGGAAAGGTATATAGGAAGGGAGACGATATTTCGATAATTCACCCCAATCTAAAATAACGACCTCATTACTCGGAGGGGGCTTCATTGGGACAGGTGAAGTTCCTCCTTATCTAGAAGAATCCATAGAAACAAGAAAGACCTGAGTGACATCCTCTTTCTTCCTAGGAGGAGTGGGATCGAACAAGGGTGGTATTGGATTGATCACTTTAACTTCACTCTCCAAGGGGAGAGTGGGATCAGTCGAAGGTGAAATCGAATCGATCACTTGATAGAATGGATCAACTGATGATGGAACCTGATGGATTACATGATCAACCAGATTGACCAATGATGGAACTAGATTGACTAGTTCATCAACCAATGGCAGGTTGGGAGATGGAATTTGTTTCTAGACATCAACAATCTTTTCCAACATATATGAAGCTTCATCCATGCGAGGACAAAGGTAGGTGCAGTGCATCTCCTTACATAACAAGCAAGGAAATTTGACTTTACCCTTCTTACTTCCAACTTGATTATCACTATTTGTCACCAACATGGCCTACAGTGGTTGATGATGCAGGTTGAGAACCCTGAGATCACACTTCTATAAATTTGGGAATACCAGGGAAAGCCTTAAGAAGGTGGTCACCCTTATAAATCCTGCAAGGGAATTTGGGTTTGCGATGTGTCTTTCTAGACTTTTCGACATTATCAAAAATCCCATCATGATGAATAGTATTTGTTTGATCACTTCCAACATGTCCTACAGTGGTTGGAAGTTTTCCCCCAAGATATTTTTCCTTTTCGTAATCTTGGTTTTCTTCTTCTTATCCCCCTAGTTACTATCTATAGAGATTTCACTAGGAAAAGAGTAAGAACAAGAAGAAGACACTATGGGTGAAGACGGAAAAGAATCAACATGAGTTTGATGGTCCTAGGATGGAGTACTTATGAACAAATCACTAGGACCATTTACATTCACCGAAGTGGAAAACAACCAGAACGGTAAGCCAGTAGTGAGTCCAAGAAGAGTCAAAGTAGTTATATAAGGAGGACCAACATGTCCCATGAGAGGAAAAAAATGGTATCCTATGAAAATGGGTTCCTTCATTGGTAGTTCTAGGAACTGATGCCATAGACACAGACTCAAACTTAAGGGATTTTCTAGGGAAAACAAGTTGCACACGCTAAAAAATCTAGGAAGCAAACCAAACAAACAAACCTTTTCACAGTGAATGCATTAGTTGGTGATGAAATTGTAATGTTCCTGACTTGGCTAGTCTAGGAAACACTGCTAATGTGTGTGTAGGATCAAAGGTTTACAACATATAAATGATAATACAAATAATAAACGCGACAAAGAACTGCAAAGTTTTTATTATGATATCTCTGTGCATTACAAAATGGTTGAATGCGGCTAAATAAAATGACAATACTTGACTAGATCAACAGAAAAAGGATCTTAGTCAGAATACAAATAAGCAATTGCGACTGAATAAAATAACAACACTCAGCTAGATCAAAAGACAAAAGGATCTTAGCCAGAATACAAATAAGTAACTAAAAGATAATACCCGAAATATGGGAGCACTATGGAATCAATGAAGAATGATGGAAGACCTGGATGATCTTCCCGATGACTAGGGTGTGTCTTTCAACACCGAAATCAACCAACTGGTGTCTTCCTCCTGGAATACACTAAACTATCTCTCCTGAGATGCACCTCTTCTCCTCAATGACAAGTCATAATCTGCATAATGATGAATTAGGTCACTGACCCTTCTTTTATATCTTTCCAAAACCCTAAATCATGTTGAAACCCTAATTCATTGTTGATTTCCAAAACCCTAAATCATGATGAAACCCTAATTCATTGTTGACTTCCAAAACCCTAAATCACTGCTGAAACCCTAATTCACTGTTGACTTCTATTTTTAGCTCATAATGGCTTAAAAGTGCTTTTAACCCTTTTTAGCTCAATGTCACTTTCCAAATATAACACCTGTGGCTGGAGTGACCTCTAGTAACCCTATTTACCCCTCTTTGGCCCTGGCTATAGTCTAATGGGGTGGTTTAGACCATTAAGCCTCCTCTTTTGGAGCTCCTATTTGGAAAGGGACATTACAGTCCTCCCTTCCCAAAATTGCTTGTCCTCAAGAAATACCAGTCCAAGGTGATGCAACACCTGCTCACTCTCCCAAGTAGCGTCCTCTACTGGAAGCCCTCTCCATTTGATCAAACACTCTCTAATGACCCTGCTCCTTAGTTTCCACTCCCGGAACTCCGAAACCTCCTCTAGAACTAACTCCAACTATCCCTCATCATCCAATGGGGGAAGCTCCTCTTATGTGTTAATGAATTGTCCCACTGCCTTTTTTAGGCAAGACATGTGGAACACGTTATGAATCTTGCTCCCCTATGGAATCTCTAGCTCGTAAGAAACCTCGCCTACTCGGCGCATGATCCTGTAAGGACCATAAAATCTGGGCTTGAGCTTCTTGACCCCACTCTTCTTTAGAGATGATTGTCTTTAGGGTTGGAGTCTCAAGAAAACCAAATCTCCAACCTCAATGTTGATCTCTATCCTGTGCCTGTTCACACTTATCTTCTGTCGGTTTTGCACTATCTGCAGGTTCTCTTTCAACAACTTGAGAATCTCCTGACTCTCTATGATCCAATCCTTGGCCTTGGGAGCTTTGATCTCCCCAAATACCAAGTCTACCAAAGTGGAAGCATCATATCCATACAATGCTTGGAAGGGTTTCATACCAATGGACATGTGGAAGGTGGTGTTGTAGCAATGTTCTCCTAAATGTAACCACTTTACCCATGTTCTCTATTGTCCTCCTACATAGTTCCTCAAATACCCTTCAACCCACTTATTGACAATCTCGGTCTGATGTGTCCCATCGCCAACAATTCCTTGATTGCCTTCTCTATCTCATCCTTGAATCTCCTAGGATGACGATAGGGGGGGGGTGATCATAGGTTTGGCCCTCTCCTCCAACTCAATGGTGTGCTCAAACCCCCTGTCAGGTGGTCTCCCTGATGGAATTGCCTCAAAGACCTATTGATGTCCTCCCAATAAATTCTTGATCTCTGTGTGGTATTATTGTCGACCTTTTGAATCCTTCTGAGTAGTGATCAAGCATTATGCGGCATATGCTACCTCCCCATGTCTAAATATCCTCTTCATCCTCTTGGATGAAACTGTCCTGGGTGCTCCTGTCGACATACCTCTTAGAAAAACCTTCTTCCCATCGTGATCTTTGAATCCCATTTCCAATGTTTGGTAGTTGGTAGTGATTTTTCCCAAGGTAATCATTCAATGAACTCCTAACACCACATTTGTGCTCGATAGATCAACCACATAAAATGTGTCTCTCACTGTTTAGTTGCCTAACTTCATCTCTAAGTTTGGAACTTTGTCTAGGCACTCCATTGTGTGTCCATCTTCTACCGCAACATCAAACCCCTCAAACTCCTTTGTCTGAAGTGCCCGTCTCGATACTAGTAAAGCGTCAATGAAGTTGTGGGTGGCCCCACCATCTATCAGGGAGATTTCCCATCTCCCCTAGATAATCCCTCTGATACGAAGGGTATCATACCTGGGAACACTAGAAAGGGTCTCTATGACACCTCCCTTTGTTGGTTTCCTCCTGTTAGCCTGTTCTGGCAGTTGTGGGACTACTAGAAGATGGGCTCCTGCCAGTGTCAGTGGTCTACAGGGAGGCTGCTCCTCTGCTGGTGCTAACTCCTCCTCTGAACTAGTGGATCCACTATCCTTCTCCTCCTCCTCACTATCCACGTTGTCTGTTTCTACCTCAATATAATGAATCTCTCCCTTGCCCATGCACCTATGGCCTCGGACCCAAGGATCTCTATAGCTGAAGCAAATATTTTTACTCATAAGCTCTCACCTAGTCTCATCATCCAACTTCTCCTTGCCCTTCCATTCTCTATGGAATGGCTTCCTGTCTCGATCCCTCTGGTGCACAAATGGTTTGGATAATTTTTTTGTCTTTGGCACTGAGTCTTCCAGATCTCGAGTGTGAAGGATGGCATCCTGCAAAGTGGGAGGCTTGTATGCTTTCACCCATCCTCTCAAAGGCTCTGTGAGTCCTTCTGTGAATAGCATGATCATCCTTGGCTCTGATATAACTTTCACTGCCATGGCTACCCGCTGAAACTCTGTGATGAACGCCTCTGTTGTGCCAGTTTGTCTCAACTGGGCTAGATCCCTGAAGTGTATCTCAAGATCCTTCCTATCAAACCTGTCGATGAGCCTATCTATAAACTCCCTATAGGAGGTGATGCGACTATGACCCAATGTCACCGGTCCATGATACCACCACTCGTGTGCCTCACCCTCCAAGTGTAAGGTCGTGAAACTGATGGCCTCTGTCTCAGTCATTTGGTTGAGCTTGTAATACGTGTCTAGCTTCTGTACCCAAGCTCTGGTAGTGTATTTGGATGATTCATCGAAAGAAAGGATGGTGATTTTTCCAACTTTTTGGATGAAATCAAGGTTATGCCCCTGCTTTTGTTGTGGTCCTCCCCTCTGCGGCTCTCTGGGGCAGTTCCTGAGTCTGAGTCCACAGTACTCGACTAAGGTCATGTCCTAATGGAAGTCACAATCCAATGTTCTGTACTCCCTCCTATACTCTGCAATGTCTTCGGCATGAGTGGGTGGCCTCTGTGCTATTGGTGGCGGTGCTACTACCGGGGGTGCCCTCTGGAAACTGGGAAACAAGGGTCTAGGAATCCTACTTGCAGAGGTGTATGTGCGAGAGGGTGACTGGGGTCTACTGCCTGCTTCCGAGTTCCCATGTGCTGCATGCGGGACTTGTGTATCTGGGGTGCCCACTCTAGCCAATCTATCAACCACCTGTGCCAAGGACTAAGACATGGTCTGTTCACTAGCTAACATATCATTGATAACCTGCATGGAAGTTTCCTCTGGATCTATGGGGGCCTTGCCACTTCCCTCTAGTCACTCATATCTGTCTCCTAGCATCCTCTCTGCCTCGCGCTCAGCCTCACGCTCTGCCCTTCTCTCTGCTTCTCTGTGTGCCTCTTCCTCTTCCTCCGAGCTAGGAGAAAAAGGGGGGAAATCAAGCCTATGCCTTCTTTCCTGATGCCTGTTGTAAGTGACATATTCATCACCTATGTGTTCACGACCCTCTGGGTCTTCTGCTACACTCATTGTCTTTAGTCACAGGCTGGCAGGACTAAAGCTCTGATACCACTGTAATGTTCCTGACTTG
>JZKD02S1379172.1:0-11416 GCA_000966675.3 Picea glauca
ATTAATCGTTATTAATTGAAATGTTATTGTGGGTGGAATTGCAAGGTTCAGTATTTGTTCAAGTCGCATGTTAATTTGGTTCCTTATGTTGCGAAGTTATTATTGTTAAATGTATGTTCGTGATGCTATTTAGACCGAAACTTAATTATTGTTCAACGGCCATGGTAACGCTCGTTAAAATGGCATTCTTAAGGAGTAGCTTTATTACCGCGGTTTTATCGTTTCATTTGCATTGATAAGGTTGTATAATTTGCCAGGGAAATGATGTTGCTTGAAAATTAATATCGTTTAATTGCCATGATGAGTACTTGTTAAATTGCATTGATAAGGTTATTAATCGCCAGGGAATTGGCGATGGTTGTTTCGCAATTTAATGATTGTTTGCCCTGATACTACTTGTTGATTGCACTAATAAGAGTCTTTTTAAATTGCAAGGTCACGGGTGATTGGGTGACACACAATGTTAATTTTGTTAATCGAATTGTTCGGGATGATGTCTAAGATTGCTAGGTTTTTGTCAAATTGAAGCATTAATGTTAAGGTCTTCGTAGATTAATAATAACTACTGGAGCTTGATCATGATTGTTGTCTTGGGTCTCAATAGGAGTGGGTCGTTATTGAGTTCTCCTGACTTGCGTCTCCCGTAGAGGTCATGAGTGTCCCTGTTGTGGCTATACTTGGTGGTATTGTAGTGCGTAGTCTGTTCGTGTCGGGCAGGATATAGACACCTCTTGTAGTTTAGTATTTTTGTCTGAGTGTAAGTCGGTGGAAGGGATCCAGTGCCGTATCCGGAGTCACGGGCTGGTTAAAGGCACAGTTCCACTACTGCGAATCTACTGTTGGATTCCTTTATTCTGTGACAGTACTGTGCCTAACCCCTAGTGTCTTCTTCTGCTTACAGCTGCTAGTTGCCCGCCTTATGTCCAGGAGCGTTATTTCTTGTTGCCACTGCGACATGTCAGGTCGTCTTGATTGTGTTCGTCTTACTCGCGTCTTGTTGGTTCGAGTATTGACGAAGAGTTGAGGGGGTTGTTCCTACACGCGCACACACACTTTATAAAAAAAAAAAAAAATTGCACCGGTTGACTAAGTAGATGTCCTTAGCTAGGAGGGTTGTTACAAATGCTATATGGTTAATGCTATTATTTCATTTTTATTATGGAATTATTTGATGCATCGATTGCAGTGTGTGCAACACATGGAATATGCTTGTCAATAACTCCACACATGGGTAATGAGATTGTACACAAATGTATGGTGTACTATCAAGAGAGGAGGAACAACATTCATGTTACCACCTACTAACACTCATTTTTCATGACCTAGGTTAAAACGCTAGGGACTCTTTTACTTAGAGGTTTCACACTACTGTCTAGGTGGGAAGCATATTTTGTCACTCAAAGGGTTTGTATGAGATCACTTATGATCCCACCAGGACCTTATCCTCAAGTTAATCCCAACTAAAAGGTGTATGACATGGTCTCCGGTAAAGAAACTTGAAAGGTGCCATCTCAATAGTTCTTTGATAATGGTTGTTATATGCAAATTTACCAGTGGAAAGAATTATTCCTAGCACTTATGTTGGTCCATAACATACATACACAACATGTACTCCAAGATTTTGTTTGTTCTTTTGGTATTCCCATTTGTATCCGGGTGATACGCGGTACTAAAGTTAATTTGGGTTCCCAAGGCCTCTTGGAAACTAGTCCAAAATTTTCTTGTAAACATTGATCCTCTATCGGATATAATCCTCTTAGGCATGCCATGCAGCCTCACAATCTCACTGATGAAAACTATAGCTATTTCAGGTGCCTGATACGTCGTACGCACAGGAATAAAATGATCACTCTTCATCAGAGTGTCGACTACACAAAAATAGAGTCGGGACTCCTTGTCGTTAGTGGTAATCCAACAATGAAATCCATCGAAATGATCTCGCATTTCGATTATGGAATTGCATGTGGTTGTAGTAATCTTGCCGGATGTCTATGTTCAGCCTTCACTTGCTCACATTCTAGACATCTTGCCATGTAGTTGACTATGTCTTCTTTCATTCCTTTCCAGAAGAATAAGGGTTTAAGGTATGCCCTCATCTTTGTGACTCCAAGGTGAGCCATTTACACTGCTCTGCGAGCCTCGTTTAGGATCAAACTCCTCAACTCGTCGTTGGGAGGTATGTATATTTGACTTTTAAATCTCAAAAATTGGTTGTTGTCCATAGTAAATACTTCAAATTTTGGTACCATCATTGTGTTTTATCCAATAAAAACCTTGACCTCTTTATACCAGTCATCGTCACGCTGTAAAGTTAGAATTTTTTCATGTAGATTTGTGTGAAGAGGCAACACCAAAAAGATGTGTGGTCTCTGACTCAATGCATTTGCCACTCTGTTCACTTTTCCTTTTATGTAAGTAATCTTGAAATCATACTCTCTAAGAAATTCCGACCAACGTCATTGTCACGCGTTCAATTCACTTTGCATAAAGATGTGTTGTAGTTCATAGTGGTTCATTTTTAGTTTGAATTTATGTCCAATAAGGTAGTGTCTCCAAATTCTCAAGGCATAAAAAATGTCTAACAACTCCAAATTGTGCGTCACACAGTTCTCCTCATGCCTTCTCAACTTTCTCAATATGTAAGCAATCACTAGACCATCTTGCATCAAGACGACACCTAAGTCTTCCTTGGATGCGTCAATTCATACCAAGAAGTCAACGTCCATGTCAGGGACCTTTAGTATCGGTGTTGTTGTCAACAGCTCCTTGAGCCTCTAAAATGCCACTATGCATTTCTTGGTCCAAACAAAGTTCTTGTTCTTCTTCTGCAATTCCGTAATCGAATTTGCTATCTTCGAAAAACCTTTGACGAACCATCGATAGCATTCTGCTAAACCCATGAAGCTACACACTTTGGGGAAATTCGTCGGTGCAGACCATTCCATAATAGCCTAGAAATTTTTTGGATCCATGACGATACCTTCGTCGAAGATGAAATACCCTAAGTAGTGAATCTTTGATTGATAAAACGAGCATTTAGACAATATCCCATACATTATTTTCTCTAGTAGACATTGTAGTACCATGTGCAAGTGATCAGTATGCTCCTCCATCATCCGAGAGTAAATACAAATATCATCAATGAACAGTTGGACGAACTTGTCCAAGTATTCACGAAACACCCCGTTCATCAAATGCATAAATACCCCTGGGGCGTTCGTTAGTCCAAACAATAGAAAAGTAAACTCATAATATCCAAACCTCATATTGAAGGCGGTATTAGGGATGTTTCACTCCTTAATACGTAACTAGTGAAACCCTAATCTCAAGTCGATCTTTGAAAACGCCATCGCACCTTTCATATGATCAAATAGATCATCAATCCTTGGCAACAAATATTAATTCTTGATCGTTGCCTTGTTCAATTGATGATATTCAATGCAGAGTCTCCACGACCCATCCTTCTTCCGTATGAAGATAACAGGATCAACCCATGGTGACACACTTGGGCATATAAGTCTTAGGTCCAAAAAATCCTTCAGTTTCATTTTCAACTCTTGTAACTCCAGGGTTGACATCCGATAAGGATTTCTTGCTATCGGTTCAATCCCCGATTTTACGTCTATGGTAAAATCCAATTCCCTCTTTGACGAAATCCCAGGTAACTCATCCAGGAAGATGTTCGTAAACTCTCTCACCACCGAAACATGTTCTAGAGCTTCTGCTACTCCATTCTCATTTAACGCAAGGATCACATAAATCTTACATCCCTTGCACATACTCTTGCATAGCTGCAAGGAAGAGATGAACCTCAGGGAAACTCCCTGGTTCTGACCTACAATCATGTGTCTCTGTCCCCCATCATCGACCAAGCTCAACCATTTCGTCTTACAGTTGAGTATCACCTCATGCAATTCCAACTAGTCCATACCGATCACGACGTCATTAGATCCTAAGATCGAGATGTACAGGCTGGCCCTGGTGACAAACTCTCCCAAGTTAAGGCTACAGCCCATAACCTTCCCTCCAACCTTTTGTTTTGGCTCCCAAATCCATTTCTACAAAGATAAATTTGTCCTGTTCGACTGTCTTTATCTTAATTATTTTTAGCGTTGCACTAGAAATAAAAATTTCGATAGCACTTGGATGTATCAAAATGCTAAGGGTTTGGTTAGCGATGGTACCTGACGTCTCAAGCATGATCCATTGGTGCTCTTCCTGGTGGTTATTCACTGTTGCATGGATCTGATGGGCCTTTCCCAAATCTCCTATGATAGTGGGTTCCGATAATCCAAATGCTTTAGTCCTCTCCACTGGAAGTCGCACTAGTAATGTGGCTCCCCACATGTCCAACACCCTTTCTTTGGTCCATTACTCCTGGTACCCAAAGTAGAAGATGACGAACCACTGGCTTGGAACCCTGGTCTATTCTGTTGAACACGCCTAATTTTTTGTTGTTGTGGTCGAAATTGTTGTTGGTGCTCTATTCCTCTGTAAGGATTTTGTTTCTTAGGTGTTTTTCGTCGAGTTGTAGTGAAAGTGGATCCTCTCTAGAAACCATGATATCCTAGTGAATGTCTAGATGGTGTCTGATGTTGTTATGTACCAAATGACACCTGCCCTGTTGGTCTCACTGGAGTCCTTCTCTGAACCCCACTGATAAGCTCCTCCTATGCTATGAGGGCCTTCTAGACGACATCATGCAAATTTTGAGGCATCAATATCCTAACCTTTGCATGAATGCTAACATTAATGCCAAACAAGAACCTTTTGACCTTAAGTTTCTTGGTATTTACATGTGAAGCATACCAAAGCAGCTCCATAAAATGGGCCTCGTACTCAAGAACCATACGTCCACCATATCACAAGGTGTTGAACTCATTGAGCTGATGCTCAATGAATTCCTTCGATAGATACCTCTCTCGGAATTGTTCCTTGAACATTTCCCATGACACGTCTTTGATGACCATGTTCAATTGTGACATGAGAATCTTCCACCATATAAGAGTGCTCCCCTTCAGGTGAAATACCTCCATGCAAACCTTCATGTTGGAGGTATAGTCACGAAGTGAAAAGCACATCGCCATATTCTCCAACCATGCCTCGATGGTTGCGTCGTCTAGGGCACCAAATAAATAGGGAAATTTGACCTTCTTGAGTTCACGATGAATACTACCAATACTGACCAGAGCGTGTGGTGGACCCTCAGGGGGTTCCAGTGCCATGGCCTCATCCCTATCCAAACAGCTGATCAATGCCTAAAACATCTGCGAAAATGACCCCATCAGCCCAACCACATAACCCATAGCTAATTGTTCCTACCTGAAATCTTGTTTATCTCGTTGGGGGTTAGACCCCTCGGGTGTGGATGCTATTGGAGGCATCCTGCCTCCTCCCCTAGCACTCCGTCATCTACCTCTGCGACTTCCTATAACCATGATTACCTGCATGAATACAAATCAGTTTAATTAGCAACATTACAATCAAATATCTAACCAATGAAAGTCGTAGTGATCCCAAGTCGTGGGTCGAGCCGGCTCTGATACCATATGTAACATCCCCTGTTATTACGAATACAAGCAACACAATGCAAAAGAAATATTGTGTTTTTATTTTAAGAAGGAAGGAAACAACGACAATAATTAATCCACACAACTTGACGATGAACACAATGCATATAAATCAAGCAACAGACAACTACGACCCAACATACTAACACATCATGCAAATGGATAAAACATGAGATAATCAAATAGACAAATAAAATGACTAATCTATGCGACAACATCAAGATCAACTAGATGCAACCAGCATAAAATGGCATAGGTAACTTGAACCTTCAGAGCGAGCGAGGAACAAGCACAAATAAGAGTTACAGCACAAGAACCAACATAAATTACAATGTACATAATGCCCACATCAGGAAGTGCATGACTCTGGCTAAGTTATCCTTCACTTCTATCAATCGGGGCACACAATGATCCCCTCATTAGGAACCATGCCATCACAAAGTGGTGGGCGTGATAGTAACCAAGGTGCAACATAATGTAACTAGACCAATAACACAAGAAAACTCCAACACGCTAGGAGACCAAATTAACTGTCAAAAATACAAGAAGCCTATACCCAAGCACCCAATCAAGAAGTCCACAAGACACAAGGTGACATCATTCAATATTTAAATTGCACAACTAGCCGAAGGATTTCTTTTTTTCTTAAGAAGCACTTTTTATCAATGAAGTCTCACACACTGTAAAACAAAATTAATCTAAATAATATCTATAAAATTTATATGCATGTATATTCTATTTTAATTGTCTATATAGTAGAAATGTTATTAGAGAGATATCTTAATCATATGTGATATAAGAAATTAAAGAACTGATATAGAAAATAAAACGTTGATATAAAGAACTAATACAAGCAAATATGAACCTCAATAAAAAAACTTGAGTGCAAGAGGGTGAAGAAAACTTACTTCCCCAGAAATTACGTAAAGATAACGATTTAATCAAGAAAATTATTTTTCCAGACGAGACAGATTCTTTCAAAGGAAGACAGTGTTGACTAAAAGGAATATGAGCATCCTTTATCATAAAAAGAAAGTAAAAATAAATTTCATGGATTCACATCACAAGAATATGTATATAATAAAGTAGATCAAGGTCGTAGATTCAAGATATGATTATGTTTTTTATCATTTAATCTCAGGTTTTAATCATCAAATTAACAATGGAACATACCTCTATTCTTACTATCAAATATATAAAGTCTTTCCTCCAGTACCTATGACTCATTCATGCAAAAATTTCATGTTTCATAAATATGTACTTGCAGCGGTCGTGCAAAAACCTATTTTCCTTGCTTATAGAGAGAAGTAACAGGTTTAAATCTGCATCGATCCCACATTATCATAGTGTAATGGCGATTCAGTAGAAAGGTGAACAACCAATTACGATTTCATGGGAAACTAATCTCCATGGGAATCCCATAAATATCAAATGGTCCTTTATCATCTAATCGGTTTTTAGGCAGTTGAAAAAAGATCGCTACTCCAATTTATTCAAAAATGAAAGCACGGAAATTGTTAAATGTTATTGATATGAAGGAGTTGATTAACGCTGACAAGATATAATTTGAGAACATAATTTTTTTGTTTGGAGAGAAGATAGATTTTAACAAATCCTGGTATTAGTAAGAAATGGGAAAAAGGTACACAATACAAGGTAATCTTCTTTTTTAAATGAAAAATAAAAGGGTTGTATCCATGAATCTAAGGAATACAGAGTTATTCTAGACAGTATTGTCCAGAAACCATAACTAAATCAGTATCAAGTCTAAGAAAGTCATAATGTGTAGGGAATATAGATTTAATTTCAACTCTCAGGATTGACTAACTTCGTGGGAGAGAATCAAGTCCAAACCTTGTTGTAATGTGTGGCAAGAGAGAGTGTCAATCAAACGATGTCATCCATTTTCATATTTCACTCAATACGATAAAAAAAAATGAGATGAAGAAAAATTATAAAAATAGAGGTATCAATAACCAAGGCAAACAATAATTCCATAAGATCCATTACTCCATTCCATTTTCATTGGTTACATAGAAATTTTCGAGACAGTTCTTCACATATTTAATATTGAAATTGAATTTAACAATTTTAAAAATTTCTAGTAGATTTCCACTCCTACAAGATTTTGAAATAGATCAAGAACATAATTATTATTGCATCAGCCAAGGCAAATTTCCATACATGTTTAATATTGGAAATTTAATATATGTAAATTCCATGTTTAATATCCGTAAATTCCATACATGTTTAATATACAATAATGAAAATACTCAAATCAAAGGTAGTGGATTCTTTCAATAAAAACGTAAAGGAAAGACATTTCATATCCCCAGGAATTTACACAAATCACAGAGTAAAGAAGAGGAATTTTTGTTGTACACAGTAAGGAATTTTCTTGACAAATAAATTATCCTTCACTTATTATCCATGCACAGGAAAGTAGGGCATTTGAATCTAAATCTTTAACATCGGAGTGAAATACAGTCTATTCGGCTCCTAGCCAACTTCTCAGACATAGACTAATAACTTAAAGGACAAAGGAACGGAAGATGGAAACACAATTTATTTGTATTAAAAAAAATAAAAACACAGAGTAAAATAAAACAATGGCCTGAGAACCAAATGCAGTCTTCCTCAGTAATAATACAAACACAGTAATTAAAACAAAGCTTAGAACATAAATTTAGTCACCCTTTTGCAATTTCACACGGTGCACTATAGCCCAGATAAATTTCATATGCATAACTAAATGAGTCTTTTCTTTTAACAGTGTCTACGCAAGCAAGATTTCAACAATAAAGAAATGCATAAACAAGAAATTTATCTATGATTTAATACAAATTATGCACATGTGTACCGTAGCCAAATGCGAAGATCTTGAAGTGAATGTCTCGTGCTCGTGCTCTGTCCGACTTCATCTTGCCAACCGATGAGACCTCACCGGTACCTCCCAACCAATGCTAGGGGTACTCTTCTTCCACCTGAGCCCCTTGAGCCACAAAGGGGCCATGCACACAATACTAGAGAATGCTAGCACTCAGCTCGGCTCACAAGGTTGAGATACCACTCGTTACCCGAGTTGGGTATCCCAACTCCCACAAGAGAAAGTTTAGTCAAGATAAAATTTCAGCAACGTAACGTCATGCAAGCCAAATCTGATCCACACTCTTCATCCACCATCCTTTATATAGAGTTTTCTTAGTCATTAGTTTCCCAAAACCCTCATTATATTCCTTTTTCATTTAATTAATTTCGAAAAACCTCCCCCGTACACATGTTGCCCGGTACCCTAGTTTCACTAGAAAATCAATTTTATTAATTAATAAAATATTCCTATTTCCCTCATCCACCTAAAATCATTCCTAAAAACGCACCTCGGTGTCCCAAAATTCCCTTACAATTCTTAAATGAATTACGGCTTATTTAATTCCTAGTTGAGTTCATAAATAGAGAGTTCCAAAGGAAAGATTCCTTACTAAGTTAGACATTCAGATTTTTCTTTAAGTTTCCCCTTTTCTTTGAGTTTCCCTTTTTCTTTAAGTTTTTTTTTTTTTTTAAGTTTCCCCCTTTTTCCTTTTTAACTAAAAAAATCAATTTAGAAAGTGTAGATAAAAACAACCATTTACCCTTTTTCCTTTTTAACTAAAATCAATTTAGCAAGTGTAGATAAAAACAACCATTTACCCTTTTAATAAATTTAATCCTCCATTATAATTTTTTTTACTTTAATAATTAAGTTTGAATTTCTTACCCCCCCTTATTGTTACATGTTTAATTAGTTTTTTTGTATCCACATGTTCTACTTAGACCTAGGTTTTAATTTCCCTAGGTTGGGTGACAATTTTTAAGTGAAAATTTCTTATTAAACTGTACTTATCACACCATTCATTTTAAGGTCGACCAGGTCCTAAGGAGGCATAATTTTCTAGACACTACGTTTATTAACTTATCATAGTTAAAATCGCGATGTGCCCTTCAGGATGTACTACATTCTCCAAGGGTTCCACTCGCCTCCTTCAGTTTTCTTTACGCGACGTGCCCTACAAAAATCACTACGTGCTCCAAGGGTGCCACTCACCTCTTTATGTTTTCTTTGTGAGACGTTCCCTTCAAGATGAACTACGCTCTCCAAGGGTGCCACTCTCCTCTTGACTAAATTTGGTAGACATCAAACCCCTGGATTCAATACTCCGCTAGGTGATATTGTGGGAGACTAAGGGCCTCCAAGGAATAAGGCCCCTGCCTTAGTGCGCACCCCTTAGAATCATCGTGAGCGACTATCACATTCTGGCCTCATGAGATCGTGGGTATTCTCGAACTAGGTAATCATTAACCTATAGTTTGAGCCATGATGGGACTACTAGTAGGTTGTGGTGGGGATGTTTCCACACCTCTCCCTCAATGTATCTAGTTGTCGTGCATGACCCCTCTACTCCAAATGTGAGTCTGGTCAACAAGCTATCATTAGATTTCATCCATCAACAAATTATGTCAGCAATAATAATCAATCATCATATCATATAATAATATGTACATATGTCACATCAACAACATTCAAACCCTAACAGTCCACTTCCTGACTCAATCCAGAGTCCAAGGGGTTTCATCGATGCCTATGCATTCTCAATGTCCATATTCCTGCACACTCACGAGAACCTAGTCAATATCACCTGCCTATGTAAATACAACAAAATAACATATCATCAAATCCCCAATATCTCATAATCATAATCAAAACAACCAATAGTATAATAACCCAGATCACTTGCATGCAAGTGTACTCAAAGAATAAGTTCGCTCAGTGCGCACAAGAGCAGGATGTTACATATGTACAAATACTCAAATATGTACAAATACAAATTATTGTTATTTGGATTTTGACAAAATCTAATGTTTGAAAACTTTATGTTGGTAATTGTTGAGAGTTTGATTCACTAAAGAGTGTTGTGAAGTGGGAATTTTCTTCCAAATATTAGTGGCTTCACTCTTCTCTTATTTCAATATTAGTCCATTCTATATAGCCCTATTATGGCTCAGGGATTGTCATGGAATAAAAGTACCCATTGGAATTGGTAGGGTAGTCACCCGGTGGATTATCAAAGGAGTTTTAAGTTGACACAAGAATGGGTTTGGGCTCACAAGTCAAGAAATCATTAAATCAAGAATCTTTTTCATTGTTACCCTTATACATTTTATATATCAAATATGTACGAATACAAATTATTGTTATGTGGATTTTGACAAACTTTAATTGGTATATGTAGTATTTTTTTTTTGTTTGTTTGTTAGTTTGTCTGTGAATTGTGGGTCTAACCCGTGGATGAGAAAATGCGACTTAGGGGTATCTAATCCATCAAAATCACCTGGGGATCGCACATGGCCTGAGCCACACCAACCCTTAACATGGATGGATTTTTTGTCCCTGCAGGGTTCAAACCAATGACTTTAACATCACAGAGTGCCTTAACAACACACTCCATCAGCGACTATCCTACACCTCGAGGACGGTATATGTAGCAGTTGGTTTCCATTAAAAAAATGAAATATATATGGATACATTTTATTAAGGAATTGTGTGGAAAATTTATTGTTATTGAAATAGAGAATTTAAATTGAGTTGCATAGATTCATTTCTAGAATTTTTTATAGTTGAAATATTGTTGTTGATCCAAATTAAAATCTATAGAAGAGGAGAAAATGCATCCTATAGGATTTGAAAATTCACATTAATTCATCATTAATTTATTATTATATTTCAAATTATAAGTATTGTTGTGAATTCATATTTATAAAAAAATTGAATCCAAATTAGATTCATATACTAGTAAATAAAAATTGATAAA
>JZKD02S1379183.1:0-11416 GCA_000966675.3 Picea glauca
ACATCTTAAAGTTTATGACTCCTATAAATGTTTTCCAATTACACTAATAAACACTATAATGGTGTTACAATATAGTATGTCAAATGCTAAGTAATCCAAGTTGGAGGAGCCAAAGTTTAGTTGTAACATTTGCAAAAAAAAATTAACAAAATAGTGCGTAATCCATGTTTCCTTACACTGCAGGGAGCGTTTCTCCTCGTCTCAAAGATCCAGAGGAATCCGAAAACCAGAATGCTCAAACGGATTATGAGGTTCCCAACAGATTGAAAATGCTCTCTAAGACAAAAAGACCAGAGGTATGTTATACCCATAAACACATAAAATATTGAACAATAGTCCATTCATAGACAGAAAGATAGGACGGATTGCATCTGGCAAATTCTCAGTTTAGAGAGATGACAGGTAGAGGTGGAGGTAGTGGTTGTGGAGGGCAAGGAGAAAGGTCCAACAATAGTCTCTCAGGCCAAAAAACAGGGAGCTTCTCTTCTAGTTCTGGGGCAGCGAAAGCCATCACTTCTGTGGAGGTAAGTTGTAACTATCCAAAAGGCAAAACATTTACATTACATAAATATTAATCACAATTTATTACAATTGTTTGAATAATAACTGTCTTGTTTGAAAAATAAAGGCCTTAAAGTTAAATTTGGTGTTAGTGTACGTTAATCATAATGGTTATCTTTCAATCCATTTTAGTGTTAATGTACGTTAATCATCATCATAATGATTACTTTTTCAATAAGATTAGTTTTAGTTTATCAATTTGTTGTAGAAATAAGATTAGTTTTGGTTTATCAATTTGTTGTAGAAATAAGATCAATATCTTTATACTTCGAGCAATCATATATATTTCTCTATGGCCATATGCAGATTACTGATTACATGGGCTGGAAACAAGAGAGTTGAAGGAGCTGGAATGGTGGAATACTGTATTCAAAATGCCCACTGCCTCACACTGGCTGTGAGAAGGAAAAACAGACGAACAGGTGGTTATCTTATCACTAGCAGACGCCAGAAGAACTTCTGGCTACTGGCTTGAGACCAAATTCCCCACAGTTACTGTTATTGTTAACCGTTACTGAGCATAGGATATGATCGATGATTTGGATATTGTGTCTTCTCTTTGTATTTTTAACCTTTGAATCTCAGTGTGTGTATATGTAGGCTGTGATTATTTCTATTGGGAGAGCATATAATTATACAGAGAATCTGGTGCAGTGGGGGACTGATGAGTGAGTTTGTTCCCTTTGACCACTGCTCCTGGACAAGATATTCATGTCCTGTCATGACAAATTTATATATACATAGAAAATAGAGATGCTTTAACACCACTACCTCGCCAGAATCTCATGATGCCTATCTTTCAGCCAAAATTATTACTCCCTTTTAATTATAATGTTTTTTAAATATTATAGACACCTTTGGGCTAGAATTATTGCACCCCAAAAGATAAACCGTATCATGATGTTACTTATTAATATCATATATTTAAAAAAATAAACTTTTCATAATGTCGCCTATTAAAATCATATTTTAGAATTATTGCAACTTTTTAATTAGTTTTTTAAAAAAAGCCTCATCATGCTATCGCTTAGAATCCTTTTTTTTTACCTGGGCATGTCGGTGGCCATCTCTCGGCTCTGTAATCATTTTTTTTCTTCCCTCGGGACTCGGAAGTGTCGTCGGCGATCTCTCTCCAAATTTGTTATTTGTTATTTTTTTTTTTCAGCATGTCGTTTATTGCCGACTTTTATTCTTTAATTCCATATCTTTCATTTTCGGTGTTTAGTGCGTATATAATTAAAGCATGTTGAATTAATTTTATGGGTTCCACCTCTGATAAACATCACAATCATTCATCAACTTTAAATTGGTGGTATTTTTCGGACATGTCACATGAAGATATAATATTATTATATTTTTTGAAATATTTAAATGAAAGCTGATTTAATAGTTGATAATAATAATAATAATAAATTTAATGTATTTTTAAGAATATTCAATTATCATAATTATAATTTATTTATTAAAAAAATTACATTAAACTCTATTTAACATTATTCTTAAAGATGATGATTTTATATTTCTATGCAAAGTTTTTGTATTAATAACTAATTAGTTTTTGAAATTTATTTATTGTAAAAAAATTATATTAAAATCTATTTAACATTATTTTTAAAGATGATGATTTTATATTTCTATGCAAAGTTTTTATATTGATAACTAATTAGTTTTTGAGTTGACCAATTTTATTTTTTTTCATATTTGAATTTATTTATCTCTATAATTATGTTTGGAAAATTTGTAATATAATTAATAGTATTTTCGAGTTGAATGAAAATTTATCCTTTTTTCTATAATTGAACTTATTTATCTCTATAATGATGTAAGGAAAATTTGTGATATTAGTTAACACATAATATCAACTTCTCATTAGTAAAAGAAACAAGTATAGTGCGACTTACATAGTGTGGTTATAAGCCTTCTAATAACATATTCTATTTAACTTATAAAGCCATGTCTTAGAATATATTAGATATGCGATTAACTAAAAAATAGTTTAATAATTTAAACCTTTGAACATTGGCCTTTCACCACACAAAGATGGCATTATGACACCTTCATGTGATAAGTAAAATAAATGTATCTTTAAGAATTAAGAAGACTTATTTATGCTTTAAAAATAACTTACACAAAAGGTAATATGAATAGCAATGCACTTTTTCTTTATGCAAAGTTTTTATTAGTTTCTCGTGTGTAAAACAAACTACTTCCCCTATATCTAGAATTTATTGTGTTTCCCATGATATCAACATTGAATCTTTATGTTAGTACTAGTTTTGTTTCAGTTAATAGCACGCATCGTGATCGAGATTAAGCGGTCAAAATTCAAGAGAAAAGGATTGAAAGGGAGCTCGCAGAGTTCCTGCATCAAAGAAACAAAGCATATGGTCAGGCGCCAAGAGATTTACAGTAAAAAAGACCAATCCTTAAAGGCTCGAGGCTCAATTTCATACTCGAGTGCTTATCGGTAACATGAAAGGCACTTATCGCACCCATATTCAGTTCAATCCCTTGCCCAAATGGAGCCATATCATATAACCGAGGCTTAGCGAGTGAGCGTGGGCAAAGGTGTGGGCCCGATCATCCGACCATTGCAAGTGAGCTTGATCAATAGTGGAGGATGATGTTGCATTGGAAAAACATTCGAGAGTTAACAGAACATCGGGGCATGACGACGGTTTTAGGTTGCTACGTGTCAAAGAATAAAAGGTGTTGCATGGAAAAGAGAGGTAAAGGAAACCACTCCCTTAGGGTCGCGACAATGGTATTCTGATCCCGCCAGGATTGCACATCAGCCAACTCATCTCCTATCTGACGAACCACGTAGCACCACCTAGAGTCAATAGAGCAGTCCACAGGGACATCAAGGGAGGTGATGAGGACCTCAAAAGACAATGACACACCCTATCGATCTTGTCAAGAATCGTCACCTATGAGACAAAGGCCCACTACCACTCTAGTTGGCATATCAACTCATGGCGCATATATATCGAGTCCCAGAGGACACTTCAGCGCCTTCATGTACCAATTCCAAGCTTCCACATGTCCACGTATTCATGTTGATGTCAACATGATGTCATCATAATGTCAACATATCTACGTGTGCATGGGAACAAGGGAACGAAGGAGATGTTTCAAGCGAGTGGGAAGATATGTTGAAAGTATGCCAAATCTGTTGGAAAGGATGTGACACGTAACAAGTTATCTAGCATCACACGCTAAGAGTGATCAATCATTTCACCCCATCAGTTGTCTCACCAAATATGTGTCAAGCTCTTGTAAGAAAAGAGTGAGGAGACTAGGGTAAATCCAACCTCCAAATAGTCTAGTTCCACTGATACAGACATCCAAATACCCAACATAAAAGACAATGATCCACCTGTGCAACTCCCTTCCACAGGAGAGGATTATCAACCATCTTGGATACAGATGTGGGGATAACATGTTATGTGTGTCATTATGGGAAGAATGCCCTTCTCGGGTATAATTAACGCAACATGGAAACCAAAAGGGAATTTGAGAATCCACCCTAACCCGCAGTTGTATCAATTGACCATCATGAGGCAGCAGCTCGAGGCAAGAGATTCAAAGCTCCAATCACTAGTACTTTGCACCAACATAGGGTGGGGTCTGAGCAAAAGGTGTTGGGAGGCCTTTCAACCAATCAACAACCCAAATCATCCCATGGTTGAACAGGCCCATCGCTACAGAAAACGATCTCATTGAGTCAGCTAAGAGGACTCATCTCAAAGCTCAATAAGACAAAGAGAACACAACCCACCAAGCATCAACGCGTCAACTTTGGGGGTAAAAATATATTTTTACCTAGTTAAAATGGATAAAAATTAGTTGAGAAGCTGAAAGAAGTTAGAATGTCAGAGAAGTTATCAAGATTCTAACAAGCAGAAACAAATTTTCAAGAAGCAATATTGGTCTGAGCAAGCAATTTCCTCTCAAGCAAAGGAAAATATAAATCAATGAGCGGAGCTCATTTTAGGGTCAACACTTTGGGGGATTTCAGAGTATCTTATACCCGAGTTTTTTGATCAAATATCCCTTTAGACACAAACCAATTTTTAGGGCTACAGGATGCAAGAGATTAATACCCTGTGTTATGATTTAGTTTTTATCTCATTTTTTTGTGTATGTGCTCTTCTAAAATCCATCCCTCTCATTTTATGGCTTCTTGTATCAGATCCCCATTAATAAAAACTTAAGCATCAAGTTTTATGACATGTACAGTGTGACTGCGTGTTGTTTATCTTATGATGTTGAAGTGATTTCCTCTGAATGTATGACCACTTCATGTTCATGTGTTTAATGACGTGCAGAGGGTACCTCCATGGATTCAAGTATATGGAAATGTTCATTGTTTGATGCATATTTTAATGATCTGATATATTTGTCAAAACTACTGAGCTTTTAATTGCTCAACACATTATTATGTCCATAGGCTGTGAGATTCACCATAGAGTTGCCTCACATGTCTATCTTGTATTTCTTCTAAATTTGCCCCTTCTCAAAATTAAATAAAATTGTTTAAATCACTCGTGGACATATGCCTCTTCATGTTGAATGTCTTGGTATTGGTTCTGGTATTGTTTGAGGGACAAGAGTTCTATAAGAGAGAGATAGAAACTTACCCAAAATTTTGCATATTTTCTATTGTAAATCAACATGGATTTAAGATTCATTATGGATCTTAGCCCCTGAGGTGCCTCAACATAGTTCCATTACACCCTATAAAATATTGAGAGATAACATCCGAAATGGCGTCGTTGCCGGGGAATGAAATTTGAAAGTATTTTTCCTTGGGGATACGACATCGCAAATCTGGTACTTGGAGGTGAACGAGTTTCAAACACCTGGCTGTTAAGTTATTTCACTTGGCGACTCCACAATAGGAATATCTGGCATATAATAGAAGATATACCAGAAGCAATCCAGATCCTAAGCATACTCCAGTACACTCAGACCAGGAGAAGCTCTTGACCTGGAGAAATCTCAGAGAACATCAAGTATCGTCACCTCTAGGTAACCCTAATTTGAGAGCTTCTCATTCTCCTGTTCATGTAAGTAGTGAATCTTTAGAGCTTGTTGTTATATCTGTTAATTCTATTTATGTTGCTAAGCTATATTGTAAACCCTTAATATATCTATGGAATTCACCTCTAGGATTCTGTGAAGAAGTGAGTGCCTCCTTTAAACCCTTTATGAGAAACCCTATTAGCCCTCAGTCTGTTGAAACCCATAACATCATCTTGCAGAACATTATGGCTAATTTAGGAGGAGGAAGAGTTGTGGGGAATCAACCTCCCCCGCCACCTTTAAATCCCTAGGTCCTGGCCTGATTTGGCCCTTTAAATCTACCTGCTCACGTCCATGACCTACATGAAAATTACTTGAAGTTGTTACCCAAGTACAATGGTGAACCAACCCTTTCTGCTAAAGAACACCTAGTTTATGTTTGTGGAGCATGACGATGTCTTCATGAAGTTGTTTGTTCAAACCCTAGAGGGAGATGTTCGCAAATGGTTCAGAGAACTCCCCACTTCCTCAATTGATAGTTGGGAGGCTCTTGAATCTCCATTCATGAAGCAGTGGTGGGAGAAGAGGGACAACTTGTATTACTTGATTGAATTTGGATCCCTCAAGAAGAAAACAAATGAGTCTATTGTTGAATTTAACATAAGGTTTAATAAGATTTACAACAATATTCCCAAAGAAAAAAAGCCTCTGTAACAAGTATCCAAAGTTACATATGCTGGGGCGTTTGATGCATATTTTTCCATGGCATTAAGAGAAAGAAGAGCCCCCAGCTTGTTGATAATGCAAGATGATGCAATAGATATTGAGAGAAATATGATCGTATCAAGAAAAATGAAACAAAAATCTGATCAAGTAGACAAGAATAAGACCAAAGAAGACTATGACCCTCTAAACCTAGCTAAAGATGCTCACAAGGATAGAGTGGATGAAATGTCTAAACTAATAAGAAATCCGACAAACAAGATGTCTAGATTTGAATTGGATATTGTCAATGCCAACAAAGTTCTGCAAGAAGAAGGGGTGAGGAACCCTAACCAGTTAAGGAGGCCTTTAAATCCTCAACTCATGAGGAGATAAAGAAGAAATGATGAGAAATCCATTTAGCCTCCTATTAGAACTAATGATCATAATAACCTCGTAGAAGAAGAAACAGATGAAGGGTACATTGATAATCTAGAGGACATACCCCTGTTGCACGGGGGGAATAATACGATGCACCTAACTCATAATGATTATGAAGACTCTCTTATCATTAGGAAGCAAACCCCAAAAAATGAATCCAATGAAGAAGTACAATTCTATGCTCAGTATAGAATGTTTGTCGATGCACTACAGACCCAAATGCACAAGAAGTATGATCTTAGGCCTAGACAGAGAGTTGTTAACTAGGACATCCAACCATAGCCTAAGAATCTTAGTCCAATTATTCCTATGGATAAATTCAAATAATAAAAAAATATTACCAAGACTAGAGAGGTTGGTGAAAGTTCAAATGAAGAAAAAGAAGTAAAGGAACTTGAGGAATCAATTTCACCCTTTAATTTTGAGAAAGAAATTTCCAAAACCAAGATCTCATTCCCATTGGATGAATTGGCTAAGAATCCATCATACCACAAAAAGATTGAAAAGGTCATACATGGAAAGGGCCCAACAGGTCCATCTGGCACTGTGAATTTACAAGATGAGTCTCCCACTATAGTATTTGGTCCTCGTATAGATGACAAAGAGGAATCAATTGTACCTTTCTATGTGACCCTGAATATCCATGACAAGATGTTACATAAATGTATGCTTGACTCTGGTGCATCTCATAACCTCATGCCAAAGGTAGTAATGGAGAAGTTGGGGTTAGAAATAACCAGGCCTTACCATGATCTCCACTCCTTTGATGCAAGGAAAGTAAAGTGTGATGGAATGATTAAATACATGGTAGTCACTTTGGCTCAACTTCCTTTTAAGAGCATCATGATGGATGTGGTGGTGGTTGATGTACTTGCAAACTATGGGATGCTGCTATTAAGAACCTGAGCTATAAATCTAGGAGGTACAATGCACATGGACATGACCTATGCTATTGTGCTAGTATTTGGAGAGAAAAAAATGTTTTATAGATAAACAAAGTTTTCCTATGTAGTTAGTGACCAAAACAACTATGTAAACCATCCCATATATGTTGTTGATGAAGACCTGGGCTACTAGATCCTCTCAGTAAATGAAGAATACCAAGAGGCCCTAGCTCTGATAAGTCATGTTCTAAGCCCTGCCCAAGAGACACTAGGTATAAGGAAAATGTACTTCGATGGGGAATATTCAAAGGAAGGAGTGGGAGCTAGAGTAGTCCTCATTTCCCCCCCAAAAGAAGAAATTCATTTGTCCTACAAATTGGAATTTGAAGCTATTAATAATGTATTTAAATATGAGGCCTTGATTTTGGGTTTGGAAGCAACAAGAAATATGCGTATTACTGAGTTGGTAGCCTTTGGATATTTAGAACTTGTGGTTCAACAAATCAAAGGTGGCTATCAGATAAGGCACCCCAGGTTGAGAGCCTACAAGGATTAGGTATGGGATTTGATTGATAATTTTTACAAAGATTTTAATATTAGTTTTATCTCAAGATAATTTAACCATCAAGTTGATTCTTTAGTAGTATAAGTTATTACTTTCAAAACCCTTGCTAGTCCTCAGATGATATATGATATTGAGATGAGATATAGAACCTCCATTCCTGATAATATAAAGTACTGGAAAGTATTTGAAGATGACCAATAGATAAAAATATTTTTGTAGGTCATAGATGAATTTTCCAACAAATATGTAGATTTAGATGATGAAGAAGAATGGGAAATTGTAGTCGAAGAAGAGATGCAAATGGCCTATGAGTTTAGTGAGTACATGGTTGGTCACAAAGTCCTCCAACTGAAGAATAATTTCATCCCTAAAGGACTAGTTCCTATGGAATTTTTTTTTGATAGAAATGATGTGCCCATAAAACCTACAATCATGCCCAAAGATGATAATGTCAACATTGTTGATGGGATATTTCCCTCGTGACTTTTCAAAACATGATATATCAAGACTATATAGAGAAGATTGAAATCTTCCCTCACAAACAAGTAAAAAAAATTGAAAGAATAACTATTTTTGATAGGAGAAAGTGGGGAAGGAAAGAAAGAGAAAGAGTTCACTTAAGTCTCTTGTTTGATGTCAATCCCCACTCTTGCTTCTCGAATAGCTCTTGATCCTTTGTTGGAACCATCGTGAAAAATGGAATCAATACAAGTGTTGCTACGAGGTATTTATATGATCAACAATATACATGTCCCGAACTATATTCAAAGAAAATATGATAAACAAAGACACACAATGTTGCAATGAATACAAAAATTGGAGGGAAATCAATATCTTCTATTAGCACCAAATATAAAGGTTAATTACAACCTCACTCTCTTTCGACATTGCTTCATAGCCAACTTCCTGGGTTCTTCCACGAATCCTTCAAGCATCAACTCAACCACAATAATATTCCTTAGATAGCCTAAATAGAGATATAGATACACCCTATGGCTATATATATAAGAAAGAGGTACTGGAAAAGGAGTTTCCAGATTGGGGAATGTCACTCAGAGGATAATAAGGAAAGGGAATATTGTCAGATCTCAGTAGCATGACCTTGTACCAAAATAATTCTCCATGTCTTAGCCCTCAATGGTTCTTTTATTTCTTCCTCAAGAGGTTGGGGGAGTTGCAATTCATTTTGTACGGGCATGGGGATGTTGGGAAACAAGCCCAACCAAAAAACCTGCCCAAAAACTCATAATTATTTTATTTTTTCCATTTTTTTAGGGCATCTGCGGGTTGAAAACTAAGAAGTCATGGATATTTGTGCTTTGCATCAAAGGAGCCCATAGATATGTGCAAAAGATATGTTTTTTATATGATTTGCATGAGGCAAGTTTTAGATTTTGTCTAGCAGGGAAGGGTTAGGCCATGGCACAAATGCATAGGTGTGGAATGTTGTGATATAACAGATTCCCCCTAATGTGTGAGGTCAGAAGGAAAAAATGATAGCTAAAATACATTATAAACTCGGAGAGGCGAGGATGCATTGAAGCAACCCGTGAAGGTCTCCGAACAACTAATCCAAGAAAAACAACCATCAGTAGACGTCAATTAAGACTATTCTCTTCCCAAGTTGGGCATATCAATTCTTAGGAGTGATGTAAGTATGGCCACCAAAATCAAGTACACTGCAGATCCATGGAATATATGAAGTATAGCTAAAGTCCATGGCCATGAATAGTACATAGTGGATCCATGTGATATAAATGAAGTAGAAAGCATGGACACAAAAAATACACAGTGGATACATGTCAAAGTAGATCATAGCCACAAATAGATACACAATGGATCTATGCCTCAAGATCAAGTACATAGGATATCTGGGACCAATGAATTGAAAAATTTGATCCTCTACAAGTACCAATGTCTAAGAGGTGGCACCATATGGGTCGGGAAGGAGCACAAAAGGTATCATGCTTGTACTTCACCCAAAGTATTCACTACGATCCATCGTGCTACAATTCTACACTATGTGAATAAATGAATCGAGGTCGAACATAGTAAGACATCATTTGATTATCGATCATTGATGTATACCATTAAAAAATGAGAGACAACCCACCAATGATAATAATGGGCATCAAAGTACCATGGTACAATATAACAAGTGTGAATGAATGAGCTGGCATTGAACACCTGGTAGAATATATCGATCATGGGACATTGATGTATTCCCACTATCAATAGCGAGGGAACCTACCACTAATGACTGCAAGCCCCAAGGTACCAAATATGACTCTATATCTCTGTCCCAGAGAAAGATGTGTCGAAGTAGATGGGAAGAGACCCACTGGAAGGAAGGCATTAAGGAATCCTCCATCATCCAACAAGAGGGGTGGCAAAGGCCAAAGATTTGGAAGAGATCGGATGAAGATATAGATACTTGTGATGATGATATTGACTTGATTGAATCAGGAAGGTTGACTTGCAAGGTCAAGAACTATCTGTAGAATGGTTTACTCAGGTTGAAACTTTCCCTTGAACATAAGCACGACACATTGTGTGACTTAGGCAACATGGACTATAAACTGGGATACATATGTGATGCAGGAGGCATCAAAAAATGCTCCATACAGTTGGAATAATAACCAATCAAGGGAGATAAAACTCAAAATGAGAAAAAGTCTCCTAAATCCATACTAGACCCAAAATGGTGAGATGTCGACTCAATATTGTGCTTTGTTCAAGGGCGAAAAAACTACTTCCAAAAAAAGAGATGAACGCTTTCCCCCCTTCTTTTTGGTTTTTTGTTTTTATTTTTTTGGTATTTTTCATATTATTAAAACTTGGAAAAGAATAAAACAATGCTATAATACAATGGAGGAAACGATTCTCATGAAGAAGAAAACTAGTCCCAGAGCGCAATGAACATACCTATTCTCAATGCAAGGAAAGCATGTGAAATATAGGGACACTCAAGGAATGTTTCCTCCAAGGATAAGGTGTCGAGTCACAAAGAAATAAATTGCAGGGTTGGGAACTAGTAGGAATGCATAAGCAATGGGTTCAACAACAACACGTTGAAGCCGACATTAGGCCTAAAAGTGCGAGTAGTCTATATGCAATGCAATTACAACTCAACTTTAGGAAGTAAACCTCCCATGATGGTCTTTTTCATAAGTTTAGTCTCCAGGGCCCGAAAAAGAATAAAATAATACCAAGGGGAACTCTTCTGGTCAATACT
>JZKD02S1379194.1:0-11416 GCA_000966675.3 Picea glauca
ATTGATATTCAATATCACTTTGTGAGAGACATGGTTGAAGAAAAGAAAGTGTTGTTAATGAAGGTGGACACTTTGAAGAATGTTGCAGATTCATTAACAAAATTTGTGAGCACTGAGAAGTTATCTTGGTGTACATGATCCATGGACATTGTTGCCCTAGATTGTTGACTATGTAACCCCTTGTAAGCAAAGAAAACAACAAGTGGGAGAATGTTGGGTATGTGTTATATTCTTTGCATGAGTAGTAGTGTCTGTTTTGTGTCGGGCATGCAAGGGGGTTTGAGGGGGGGACTCTAGGCCCCCCCTTGGTGGGTGCAAGGGGGTGAAATCCCCTGAGATTTTTTTTTGCCTTGGGAAACATGTCACATTATTGCCTTGTTTTTCGTGTTGCCTCAATTTCCGTGTCCATTGTTGGGCGGTTTTTCGACACATGGTTTTTTTCGATCGTTTTCTATTTATGGTTAAGGAATTAAGGTTGTTGACTAATCCAGGTCATTGGGTTAGGGTTTTGGATGTCTTTGGATCCTATATGTATATTGTATTGTAAACAATGTATCACTATGAATGAATATAGAATATGTTGGTTTTCCTGGTTTGGGTTTCCAGGGGAAAAATCTCTGTGTAATGTTTGTATTTTCCATTGTATTTTTTTTGTTCTTTTACTAAAAATATGTATGCAGTAAATATTGTACAAGGTTAAAATCTACACATCTTACTGCACAGTCTATTCTTGCGCACCTTCTTGTGGAAACTTCATGTCATCGTTGTTGCCAATTATCCGAACATGTATCTAAGTCGGAAGCACATGATGTAATGCTTCCCCAGCCGAGTACCCCATTTGTAGTTGGGTTAACATAATCCTTTCCTCGCGCGGTGGTTCAGTACAACTGGTTTATTTCTTCTAGATCCAAACAAGTGGGTTCTACAAACCTTTCTCCTTCTGAAGTATCTAATGGTGCAATATTGACTCTCTATTCATCTGATTCAAACGTCATTTTCCTTGTCTTCAGGTTGATTATGGCATGTTTATCAAATGCCCAATCCAATCCAAGCAATGATGGATAAGATGTTGTGTCATCTACTATCTCTATTACTTCAAAATCTTCCATAGTGCACACTCCATCCAAATCTATTGTCACACCTTTAAGCCTTCCAATTGGTAACAAACTATGTTGATTTTCTAATTTCAACTGGGCAGGTGAATAACCTAGTGTGGGTTCTCCCATACACTGCCATGTCTTCTTAGGCAAGACATTTATTTCAGAGCCCAAGTCTAGTATAATATCACCCATATTGAAGTCCCCAATATTAGCATTTAATCTGAATTCCCTGCTTGTTCTTCTTCTTGTATGGAGATGATTGACTGTTTTCTGCTCTAATTTCATTTCTACCTCTGTATTACATCTTTTTAGCATATTTTGTAAGATCTTAATAGATGATGGATCCTTCAATAACTTAACACAGGATTGCGGATTTTTTTTTTATGTTACTTACTTGCTCTAAAGGTTGTGTTTCACTGGTATGGTCCATTGAAGAGGGAATTTTGTATATTGGTAAGTTCTTATTTTGTTGCACGATTGATGTAGACGCAACATTTTTCTTGAGAAACTGTTGTTTTTCCTCCTTGAATGTTTCCTTTTCTTTTCATGCATCAAACTACTTTTGTGGCCTGGTATTCTTCTTAACCCATTGGTGTTGCGTTGGATCCGGTTTTACTGAGTCAGTTCTTGTTTTGGATCCTCCTCGAGTGACTATATTGATGTTCCTCCCATCATCCATGGCTTATACAGATATCCATTAGACATTTTGGTTGTTTTGGATCCTTTTTTTTTGGATCTTTCCCAAGAGTGTTGGACAATCTTATGTTTCATGGTTTGTTGTCCGACAATACATACATGTCGCTGGTGGAAGTGGATACTCCCTTGCATAATTTCCTGGTTGTTGGAATTTATGAAACACTACTGGACCTCTTCCTCGTCCAAACAATCCTCTACCTCATCCTCCACCTTTGTATCCACCTCGATCTCCTTGTGGTGCGTTGTACTGAGGTACCTAGTTATACTACGCAGGGTTATACTGTGGTTGCACATTGTTGTATTGTGGCTACACATTTTTATACTGATGTTGCGCATTGTTGTATGGTGGTGGTACTTGGTTGAACTATGGTGCATCTTGTCATGTCATCATCTCTTCTTGCACACTATAAGTATCTGAAGTTTTTTCTCTCATCAGCTCCATCATCCTACAATATTTATCATCATGACCCACATATTTTTAAAAATTAAAGTATGAACTTTTGGGTATTGTCTTATACTTCTGCATCATTGGACATTTATATGGATCATGCCCATGTTTTTTAGAAATCTCACACCATGGTCCTCTTGTTGGAAAAGGGTTTGGTAGTCCTATTGCCATATACTGCACGAAAGTTGGACATTTGTTCTTGTGGTGTCCTGCATGTGGTACACCAAATAACTTATCTTTTCTCTTTACCCTTATTCTGGTTAAGTTGAAAAGTTAGGTTCTTCATATCCTCCTTCAACTCCTCTATTGTTGGATCTGTCTTATGATACTGGTTCTCTTCCAGTTGTAAGGCTGCTTACAGAGCCTCTACCTGACTTTGGAACATATGTTGTCTTAATGGGTATTTCAAGTGAGGTAGCAATGAATTCACAAATAAGTGCATATGTTGCATGTCAATAATTGCATACTTCAGCTTACCTTTCAAACATTTAAACCTATGATCAATCTCCCAAACAGACTCTCTTGGTTTTTTCCTAATTTCAATCATTTCATTCATGTACTGATCTTCCGAGATGGGCTTCTAAAATTAGTTTATCAATAGTTTTTTCACGTCTGCAATAGTCCTTGTTACTCCTGGTGAACTGTTTACATCTAGGCTCATGTACCAGTCCAATGCGCGGTCTCTTAGCATGATAGCTAACTGCGCAAGTTTTGTATCCTCATATGTGATATGCTTTTCTTCCCAGATATTCTCACAGATGAATAAGTGCTTTTCAGGGTCCTCTGATTCCTCTCCCCGAAATTCCGGTAATCTGATCATGGGATCATATCCTGTCATTTTGAATTGAGTTGAACTACCACCTCCACATGGTGTAGATTTTTTACTATTACTTCCTGAACTAGCACCTCCAGTTGATGCTCCTTGATTGGATCCATGTCTTGTTGTTCTTCTTCCACTAAAATTCGGTTGTCTAAATGTTGGTGTTCTTTCTAGTGCACTAGTCGCACATGGGGTTGTGGGTTCCACACTGACGGTGATATGGATTGGAGTTCTGCCTTATGTCCCTGACCTTGGACCTCCTTTTTTCCTTTCATATGTTGCATGCAGGATTTCCTCAATCTTCTCCATAGCCCAGAGATCCTCTACCTCTTCCTCATTGCTTGGCAATCCCTCTCTATTAGGCATGGGTCTCTTCTTGTTATTCATCTTATATTGGTAGGGTGCTCCACTGCGTGTCTTTCCATCTTCTACCATTATATTCTTTATCTGGTCTTATTCTATCATGATTGGGTCCATGGCCTCCTTATTCTTTCTCTTATCCATATGTTCCTCCATTTCTCCACCTCGTGTCAGTGCTTCCCCCATGCACGCATGGAAGTTTAGTTGTCTGATTCCATGGTCATCATACCATTGTTATACAATAAACTCTTGATTGAAGTATACAACGATATGATATACCTACCTCTGGGTCCTTTTAGAAAATCCTACTCTGTTATGTTGTAGGACTTCGCGGTATCTACTGCAAATTCGGTGATAAACCCTGCAACAATATTGTCTAACCAAAAATCTATTGCGTGTGTAAATTTTTTATTAACTTGTTGTAACTGCGTGATATCCACAGGATCCCACTCCAATTTTCTGATTCGATTTGTAGGATGGTTGTTTTTTAACCTCAATAGCCACTCTTGTAACAAATTCCAGAAATAATAGAAAATACCTCATGTAAGTCGCTAAACAAGTATTTGTCAAGATATTTGAGCGGTGTTAACTTAAGGTTTTTGTTATCCTTCTGCACAAACTCAAGTTCCTTTGTTTTCAGCCATCTTTCGATCTCTATCTTTGTTGGATTCCATGGCCTAAACATTCCCATATATACTTTCATTTTCTGGGCGTTTCTTCCACGGATCCCATCCACTCAATCCTATGCACTTCCAGTTGGAAACAAAACCATTTGGTGGTTTATATATCTCTTTCACTTCTTGGGTTTACCTAGCTTCATATCTCAATAGGTTTCCAACAAAACCCTCTAGAACTATTGGCCCTCCTGGTAAACCAGAAGGCAACGTTGCGCACAGAGTGCATCGCGCAATATCATCCGAGATAGATTTATGGGTGACTTCAATGATCAAGTGCTTGCAGTCTAGGAATGAATGGGGATCTGGGGGTGTATTATAACTTCTTCATGCATTAATCTTGTTATTCATTCAAGTATTTCTAGGATTAATTCATCTTTAGGGTCATGCATGCATTCTAATACATCAAGTTAATCATTCATTCAATAAACATCACATATAACATAGGTTGTACCATGGTTCACCCCCTCCTGGGCTATGTCCACAAAGATTTGGCTTCTCAGCTATTTTATTTAGTTTGTTGCAAAATCTAGCATTGTGTGCATTACATCTTCAATCATACAATCATGAAGAGGTTCAGGAACCTCTGTGAGGTGGACGAGATCACACCAGGCTTCTCAACCTGTGACCTAACCCTCAAAATCTAGCTTTCTCAACTCGTATACAACCTTATTACCATCATAATAACCATCATCAACTCTTTGAACCTTTTTGAACCCCTAAACTAGACCTCCTAGGTTCGTATTTATACTATTTTACAAGCTTATAGCCATTACAATATTTATCAAAAGCCCTATCCCTATCATGGTTAGTATTTCCTTCATTCTCACCATGTTGCTTCTCCTCTTGCATGTTGTTTTTCCTGAAAGTTGTTTTTCTCCAAAAATAGGCTTACACCCAAAATAAATTTTCTTCTCAAAATAGGCATCTTCCTAACACTTAGTTGGTAATAAATCTCCTCAATCTCCCTTTCCTTGTCATCAACGAACTTAATAGAAAGTTCCTTATCCATGAACAGTGGTAGGTAATCAACTTTCATCTTCTCTAGTGCTTCTTTGATGATGTGTAATTGAGCACTAATGATTCCATCTACAACTCCTTTTTGTCTCTCCTCCATCTGAGTTTTCAACATAAGATCTTTGATAAACTTATGAGCACCATCTTCCCTTGTCAATACTTGTACAATCTACTCTTCCTTGACCAATAATCGGTCCTCCAAATCGTGCAAAGCTAAGGTTCTTTGTTTAATTTCATCATCATGTTGAGGTACAAACATGTCCTCATCATCATCGACATCATAAGTGATACATGGTGTCTAATCCTCATCATGCGTAGGTGCTATCATGCTTGAACTACCATCATCGCCAACATCATACATAATGAAAGATGTTGGATCATTAACACCAACTAATTGGAACATTTCCCCATAGTCATCATAAGATATTTCCTATTCATCTTTTGTTGATTCATCAAAGGTATATCCATCCAACACACTAGTGTCATCGACCTCATCGGTTAAATTTGATGATGTATCATAGGCTGGTGTTTGGTTTTCCCCTATGCACACATCCTCCTCATGGCTAGATGCATACTCTCCCGCCTGTCCTTTATGCTCATCTCTTTTCAATTTTTGCCCTGTGTATTTAAAGTAATCCTCATCCAAATCCTTGGGCCAACTTTCGTACTTGAGGGTGTAATAGCCTCGAAATGGAAAAGTTGCACATATTTCCTCACCCAATTCTAGATACTCCCATTAGTAAGTCATGTATCTCGTTGTTGTTACCTCCTTCAAAAGTTCATCCAAGCGTTCCATATTTATCTTCTTAAGGAACTACATCACTGGAATTGCAGGGTATATGTTCTGGTTACTTAACATAAATGATATGGAAATGTCCTTTTTATTGACTTTCCCTTAATGTTGTATAAATTTTGTGTTTCTTCTTAGTGACGACTTTTTTCAAACACTTTGGCTATATGGTCAAAGTCCACTATAAATTCTTGTCTCTATCTTTTGTAGTTATTTCTTAAGTAAGTATTTTGTCAAACACTTTGTGATCGTACTCCAAACCCGAGTTTCCACCCTCTATTGTTGATGTTATACCTATGAGTTATTGTTTGATTTGTTTTTATGTCGTTTCAAGGAATATTTGAGTGTTTCATGCCACATTTCGTGTTCATTATTGTATGAAAAATAGAACAAAAAGGTGCAAAAATAATAAGCAAAAGAATACCACACATAATCGAGCTTTGACCTCTCGCAATGCTAGCAAATAGGAGTGTTTCAGATCATCTTCCACAAGAGAATATTCTCAACAGAAATCAACGAACACCTTCCACGGGAGAGAAATGGTTATGTTGTGAGAAGAATCGGTCCAAACTCGGCCTCTTCTTGAGAGATGCTTTCCCACAACACTTCATGTTGTTGTCAGGTTCGATAACACTCCCTCTAGATAGGGATTGGCCCCCAAATGAGCTCCAAATGGCCTTACAACCTTACAAGATAGAGCCCTAAGTCTCCTCTAGTAGAGAACCCTCATGACTCCGAAAAAAAATATGGCTCCTCTGCAAGTAATATAAAAGGCCTCACGGTCCCCACCAAAACTCCTAGTGCCACGAACCAAGATACTCGTCTAAGCAATTGAGGATGACCTCCACAAGATAAAATCTGGCCTAGCTGTTAGTGTGCACCTTTCCAAAGGACACTACAACCCTCAACAACTGCAATTTCGACCCTCTAAGGAGATAGGTGACCCATTGAAGAGATGTGGTCTCTCAACCACAAGAATATGGCCCGTAGTTAAGAGAGAAATGATGCATATATGAAATAATTCTCCCATCAAGAAGAGAATTGGCCAAGGAGCAATAAACTTGGCCTCACCAAGAAAACTTGACCCAGAAATGAGAGAAATCGACCCAATGCAATAGAATTCAATCCAATAATGAAATTTGAGCTGCCCCAAGGGAAATGGCGACCCCTCCAAGGTAGATTCAATCTTTGTAGAGAGGATTTATGTCTCCCTCAACGACAATGCGGCCCACTCATGTAAGATCGTGACCTTCAAATGGATATCTCATTCCAGCCACAAGGAAATTCACTGACCTCTAAAGATTATGTATCTAGTAATGAAATCGACCCCTTGACTTAAGATTTTGGCCTACACCACAATAAATTCGACCTGCATAAAAAGTCTTGGGTGAGAGGTAAAATATTTGACCCAAATACTAGTATTCAATTTCTTCCCAATTAATTTCATCATCACCCATATATCTGGATCTATACAAAGGAACTTGGTTCCTTTTAGGATGGAATCATTACCGCAATTGGAACACTCACAGGTTGGAAAGATCACCAACTCTGATACCATTGCAATATTCTCGATGCATACTAGGCTAGGATATTAATTCTTTTTAATGAAATAGTTAGCATTACATGTATTTCTTGAGCCATAAATTGATTAACATGTTTTTACAAATGGTTTGCATACATACTACTTATAAACTGTTGCCAAATGCATTGCATGCATTCCAAGTACACATGAAATAGAAGAGATTCATATGTTTTTTTTTTATTATTATGGATGAATATTTGAGCACAACAATCTAATGGTTGTTATGGAAGCTATAATACATCACTAACACACACAAGATGAAATCCAAAAACCTAGAAGATCTCACGGCCACCTCCATAAAACCCACAAATATGCACCTCCAAACTGATATTGAACCAAAAATAAAGCTCAGTTGAAGATCCTAGATGGATCCTCCTCCTTGTCTAGCTAGGGTGGTTATTGCACCACCGAAACTAAACTGTAATAGAAGGGTTTTTCCAAAACCATAACGAAAACCTTGGCTACAAGAGCGCTCCAAAGAGATCAATCCAAAAACATAATCCAAATCGAAGTGCTACCCCTCCTTTTATCCTTCTTCCATGCCTTCTAGAACTTTCCCCTTTTTGACTAAATCAAATATGACATTAAATAACCCCTTTTGACTCCCTTTTTCTTCACTAACAAGCCACATAAGTCATTTCCACTACAGAATGGGGGAACCCAAAAATGGGGACATGACAGTTGTCAGGGACAACAACAACTTGAGGTGGGGAAGGATGTAAGCTCCTCGACTAGAAGGGCCCAGACACCCTCACCCAAGTCCTCAACGAGATAGAATTTGGGATTTCTCTGGCACCCATGTGTCACACTAGTTGGGAAAGTGGGTGCCTTGGGCACGTGAACACTCCAAGGGGCTTGCCCAAGTATGAGGTGAAGCATGGCGTGCACTAAGAGGTTGGGGCATGTCGGTACCAAGGGACGCGAAGGTTAATGAATGCACGAGTTCATGGGCACGTCGGTCTGCGAAGAGGCGGTTCAGTCCACGAAGGGGTGCGTTGCTTCGTTTGGGCACATTGGTCTGCGAAGGGGCGTGATAAATCCAAATGATGAAACAGTTCGTGAAAGTGACATTTGGAGTCCATATAAGAACACAAGACACACAACCAAGAAGGCATAGTGGAGGAGAGCCAGATCAACACCAAGGTTCTAAGGCAAATTTGGACAAGGAGGGGAAAGCTCCCTCAAGGAGACAATTCGCTCCACATGGTAGGACTTGTGTTGCCTTGAGGTGATTCTATCAAAATAAATTGGGGTAACCTTGTTTGGATTGAGTCTAGTAGCAAGTAGGGTGAGTTCAGGAAGTCCTGTCGCAAGTTTGGGTGAGGCATGCTATGAGACAGAACCACAGGTCTATGTGAATTCTTGTGATAGATAAGAGACAGTGAGTCTGTTATGGGCGCATCATAGGAGTTGTGAAAGATATTGTGACAAATGAGTCTTGGTGTGATGAATCTATGTATGAGTGTCTTGGTGAGGTGAGGCAAGTCATGCGACACTGCCCAAGTTGTACACCGAGATGATAGTACTCATATTGTAATTGTTTTGCAATAATAAGACTTAACCTAGTGTTAGGAACTTCTTGTGTCTCCCGCACTGTTTCAATGTGTCTCTTGTTTGTTTCACAAGTGTTCTCTTTGTTTCGCATGTTCATGGATGTATGCTTAAACAACTAAGTGTTAAGTTGTTAACAAATCGTCTAAGTATACAAGTGATTTGCACTAGAGTAGCAGTGTGACTTGGTTGTAGCCTATAATGGAGTATGGGTATGCTTTAGGTGAAGAGACGTAGTTCGAATGAAGTATCCTTGGTGTTTCCAGGAAACCAAGTGAGAATTGTTGCAGTGTTTCATGCCCTCAACAAGTGTGTGATCTTAAGATTCGGGAAGACATCCTGTGGGGATGTGACAACTAGTAATTTCAAAGGATTCAATGAGAATGGATTTTGTGCCTTGCCATCAATAAAAGTATTGATGAAATTAACGTTGCAAAATAGATCATGCTCCTGGGACACAACGATGATTATGCTCCAGATATAAGAGCATGCAAGTGATGGTTTCCTTCAACCACTTCGGTGAAGGGATCATACAATGCATGCCCGGGTATGGAAATTGGAAATTTGTTTTGATGAGATTACCATATGGGATTTTATCTACATTGCAGGGATTTTATTTTATTTGTGTTTGATAATCAGGTGTAGGCATGGAAATGTACGCAATCGAGGGAAGTTCCAATCCCACCATCAACAAGGAATGCAACATATACCTAGCTCCTATGGATCCTTTCTTCACAGAGGTATACATAAATTAAGGATGCATGCATTTACTAGTCGACTAAGCTAACAATTTTCCTGATAGTCCAATCTTGTAAGGTGTCAAAATGGTTGGTTTGTTACGGGATGGGTGGATATAAGAAAGAAATATATATTCTTGCATTTACAACAACAGAGGAGTGGATAAGCTAACATGTTTCTTGCAACCAACACACTCTATGGAAGGAAACAATTTGGTTCAAGCATACATGGAAGCATGGAAGGGACTTGTGTTATATGCTTTCCTGAACTAACAGACTACCTAAGGGGATAACCTTTACTAAGGATGGCCTAAATTGAGTGGGTGGGTTCCATTTGCGTAAAGCAATATTTTCTAAAAATGTGTCATCTACAGGTAATGAAGCAAGTTGAAACTCCCCACAGAAGATGGAAGCAATGGAACTCAACAATGTTTTTTTCACAAAGTCTGGTGTTGGGGTGTCTTCCAATTATGAAAAGTCCTCGAGCCTGGGAGCCAGACCAATGTCTCGTGTGAAATTTATGAATGGAAATGCATGCCCTCTCACTTCTCGAATAAGGTCACGCTATTGAAGGGCATGTCTAGAAGACAATGAATTGCATGGTACTCAACCCGGAAGAAAATGAGGCAATGATGCTCAACCACGTAAGAATAAATGGAACATTTTAGTTTTCCCAAATCATAAGACAAATGAAATTTTTGTATACACTCTCGACAGACGATGAAATATTCCAAAGGACCATGCCCTTAAAAAAGATACCTTCGGTGTAATTAAAGCCATGACTATTCCTCTCACTTCTACAACTAGGCATGCTCTATTATCCTGTGTTGGTATATCTTGAATGCGCTTTATTTTTCTTATGAGCTCATTCAAATCTACTTTCTCTCACGTTTTTACCCAATCCACTTCTATAGATGTCATCCCAATTCCTGTCTATATATTATTTGTAGTATGATGAAATCTTTATTTGAATTTTTATTGGAAAAGGGTGGATGAATGTTCCTTCCTACTAAAGTTCATGCATTAAGTATAAGCTCTTAGTGAAAGACATTATGATGAGATTTTTAAATATTAACATTGTCCAAATGTTTGAAGTCGAAGTTTAAAGTACGGTTATTAATAGGATGTCAACCTTCGTCCATTATGAACTTATCATATACACAAATTCATTTATATAGCATGAGTGGGCCTAATGGTTAAGAACATGTATTTCCTCCTAAGAGGTCACAAGTTCAAATTCAGAGGAGGTAGGGGTATGTATACCTTTATAGACTTTACCAATCATCGTTAAAACCTATTACTATGTTAAATTCTTTAAATTAATATTAAGTTTAAGAAATTTTATTATTTTATATTAAGTTTCATAATTTAACATTTACTTTTCTTTGTTGTCTCCAAAGGTGCTTTCTACCCTCAAGTTTGAGGGGATATGTAATTCTTCATGTGTTATATATGGAGTTGCAATGTGGTATTTACAAAAATATTAATAACAAAATAATATTCTTTGTCATAAAAAAAAATATTTCAATATCCATTTAAACTATAATAATTCTAGAGAGTGTAATTGAAAGTACAAAAATTATTCCATCGATAGGTGTTTTCTACTTTGGAGTATGAGGGAGATGTGTAATTTCTTCAATG
>JZKD02S1379205.1:0-11416 GCA_000966675.3 Picea glauca
TGAACCATAAACCAAATAGTTTGTCTTTAGAATGTAATTTACTCATACTTGAAACTAGGCCATTCTCATTATAAGTTGGGTGCAACTATGTGTATTTCAATGAATTGACATATTAACTAGGTCATTCTCATTATAAGTTGGGTGCAACTATGAGTATTTCAATGAATTGACATTTTCAATGAATTGACCTATTAACTAGGTAGGGACTAGCTGCTTTGCAGCTATTTTCCTTGTTAGTTTTACATACATATGTGATGTTAATGTAACATAACATTATGTGTGTTAATTAAGTTAATTGAATGGATTTGTGGTTTGAAGGTTTTTTGTTCTCGTAATTTTCATCCCTTGTCTTGTTCCTTGATGTTCCTCCCTTGGTCCATGAGCTAGTGTGATCAAATCCCCTCGATGTAAACAAAAAACAATGAGCAAAGACAAAATTAGGATGGTGGTTGGGGAGGATGTTTCTGTGGATAATTTTATGGAGTTTCTGGGTAAAACAACAGTGGGTCATTTATGTGGTAAGACCATTCATATCGAAAGTTTGAAACAATGGTTAGACGATTTTTGGACCCTTGTCTTGGGCTATAGGTCTATCTTTCACGTTCTGATTAGCGTTGGTTATGTTTCAGGTTTAACATGGTTACAGATGTAAGTCATGGGGAGGTTTCACAAAGTCTTTCAAAGTCCTTAATGAGTCCATACTTAATAGTCAATCACGTCTTCCCGCTTCTCAAGATATATTCTCCATTCCCATCAAATTTTGAAAGGGGATGATGCTATTAGTGGAGGTATCTCTTTCGATAAGGTGATTGGCTCCCATGTGGGACGTAAATTGCATCTCGCTTTGGCTCAAATGCAAGCTAAGAATGATATTTGGAATGGTAAACAAGCAACTATTATTCGAGCCCTTAGAGCAGGGAATGCCCACGCTAAGGGTAAACCATGATCTACATGCCGTTCAATGCTATTGGGGTCGGGGGTGCCCCCAAGTTTCTAGCCCTTAAATGAATGGTGAAGTCTTGCACTATGGATGTGATCTTGATCTAAGAAACTAGGTGTTGTGGCTCTAAGGCCGTGGAATCTCTCTCTCCTTGGCTATAGAACTAGTCTTTTTTCTCACTTGATTCGGATGGCCACTCTGGGGTCTAGCCTGGAGTCCTAAATTTAAAGGCATATCATCCTCTCTATTGTATTCTAAAATTTTTGTTTATTTGAAAGTTTGTGACTTGGGCTCTTCCTTTCGGATTATCAATATGTATGGCCCTTATGCAGACAAAAAAACCTTATGGGATGGGATATCTTCCTATGGAATCCTTTTTGGTGACAACATCATCCTATGGGGAGACCTCAACTTTACCCTATCTCTCAAGGAATTTTAGGGTTTTCACCCTTGTAAGGACCCCTTAGAAGGATTATGTGCACATCGCTTGGAATATTTTCACTTGATTGATATCACATCACCTAAGGTTGTACCAACTTGGAGAAATGGTAGGAAAGGGGAGGAAGGAGTCTCTAAAAGGATGGATAGATTATTGATCTTGGAATCTCTACTAGAAGGACCTTGGTCTGTGAAATATTGGATTGGCTCTAGAGGCCTTTCTGACCACCTTCCCTTTTTCTTGAAATTGGAATTTAAAGAGTGTATGCCACCTGCATATCTTAAGTTCATCCACCTTTAGAAGAAATAGGAAGACTATTGGAATCTAGTCATATCTGCTTGGACCCGTCTTCATAGTGAAGAAGGATCATCATACATGCAAAAGTTCCATGATAATTTTTTTAAGTAAAAAAAGCGATGAAAGAGTGGGTGTTGAAATTTAACCAGCACTCCCAAGCAACACTCAAGGAGGTAGAATCTATGATCAATTCCCTTTTCAATTCCAACATCTCTAGCATATTCTTTGACGAGGAGGATTCTTCCTTGAAGAATATTATTTCCCTTAGATAGGATCTCCTAGCTAAGGAAGAAGCTACTTGGAGGTTAAAAATTCATGCAGTATGGCTTATTGAAGGTGATAATAACACCAAGTTCTTTCACAATATGCCAGCCTCTGTAAAAAACTTAACATGATTTGGTAGGTCTCCAAACAAGATGGGACTGTGGCTAGGACCTTTGAAGAAAATGAGGAGTCATCCGGGATCAATTTCAATTCCTTATTCAAGGATATGGTGGGTTGTCCTATCAAGGAAATGTTAGAAGTGCTTAGACTCTTCCCAAAGGCTTTAACTGAATAAATGAATGCATCTTTAGAAGCAAAGGTCTCGAAAGATGAGTTAGAAATGATTTGTTGAAGGTGGTTCAGAAATATAAATAGAGTGGAAAAGTATTGGGAGAAATGAACTCCACATTTTTATCCCTTATCCCCAACAAGAAATGCGTAGTCTCCTTTGAGGACTTTCGTCCTATCTCATGATTTAATGTAGTGTACAAAGTGGTTTCAAAAATCATAGCGAATAGGATTAATCCTATCCTCAATGAAATCATTCTCGAGGAGTAGTTCAACTTCCTTTTCAAGCAACATATTCATGATGTGGTGGCCCTAGCACAAGAGCCTATGAACTCAATCCATAATTCCTAAGATGCCTTCGATCCTAATCAAACTGGATTTTTTCAAGGCCTACAACAAAATGAGTTGGGATTTTTTGTGGTTGGTATTACTCAAATTGGGGATGAACCTAGATATTGTTAATTGGATCCTGGGTTGTGTCCAATACACATATTTTTTGGTTTTGATCAATGGTTCCCCTTCCAATATTTTTGGATCCTTGAGAGGGATAAGACAAGGATGCCCCCTCTCCCCTTTCCTCTTCCTCCTAGTTGTGGAAGGCCCAAGTAAATGAACATGTCAATCAAGGAGCCATGGAGAGTTGAAAGGTCTCAAGATCTCTCCTTTTGAAGTTCTTTCACATTTTCTTTTCATTGATGACATCCTCTTGTTTGGTGTAGGTTCGTTGTAAGAATTTCAGAATATCATATTTGGACCTCTTCTATTGGGCCACTATAATGGAAATCAATTGGATCCATTTGTGTGTTCACTATTACTTCCCCTGGGAGGATTTGACTCCTCTCCTTGAGAGGGATTTTCCTTTCCCTAGAAAACATCTTGTTGAAGGTTTCAAGTACTTGGGCTTTAACCTAAAGCCAAATGATTATGGTTTTGAAGACTAGTTGTGGCTCTACAAGAAAATTGAAGCCTAAATCTTGTTATGGGTTAGAAGGTGGTTATCTATGTTGGGATTTGGTGACAACGAATTCCTCCAAGGATGGATTTGGATCATATTATTATGTGTTGGTTACAACTAAAATAGACCAAGTTAGAATATGGATAGGAGTGCATTTAATAATCAGTTTCTTGTGTAAATGTATATAAATTCATGTAAGCCCATAGAGGCATATACGACAGAGTGAGAGGAATGAGAGAACTTGCAAGTTTGTTGTAATATCCATGATTTGAATAAGAAGACAACCGATGCCTATGCTTGGTGGACATATCCCAACGTTTGGGTGAACCACATGAAATCCATGTGTTCCTTATCTGTGTGATTGTTAATTATCATATGTGAATTGTGTTTTCTGCATTTGCAATTCTAAAAATCTAGAGGGGGGAGGGTGGTCATTCTCAAATCAATGTTGCAGAGTATTCCAATACATTGGACTTCCATCACTAAAGTTCCTAAAGGAATTTTGACTAAAATTTCCAAAAAGGGATTTTAATTCTTATGGTCAGGTAGTTGCAATCAGGACGATGTTCCACTTGTAAAATGGTCTTTGTTATCCAAGCCCAAATATCGGGGGGATGAGGTATCAAAAATCCCTATATTTTCAATAAGGATCTTGTAGGTAAAAACCTTTGGAGTCTTACTCAAAATAAAATGCTTTGGATAAGGTTCATGAAATATAAATACTTAGTCTCTCTTTCTATTGAATATTGGTTTTTCTCACCTAGAAATTTGACCAAGAATTATTTAGATAGGTGAGCTTTGGGTTGACGTAGACAAAGAATTCAAGCTCTCGGATTATCTACAGTTGATCCTTTCTAACCAGGAAGTTTTCTCTCTATGGGATGCCAGAGACCTGGAATATGATTGTATATGAAGAAGTGGGTGGAAATATGAAAGTGAGCTAGGCTTGATTGGTGAGCATGTTGAGGAATGGCGTATTTTTTTAGCAAGTTATGCTCAAACCACATCAAGATAGTTGAAGCAAATCAAGTTTCTTTGGCTTTGTCAAAGAATACTCTAATAGGGGAATTCATTGTTAATATTGGATATGAATCCCATGTGGATTCATTAACCATTGAGCCTAACCTTTGGTGGTGGGATCAATTTTGGAAGCTCCATGGTCCCCTGAATTCAAAAAATATTTTGTGGCTTTCCCTCGGGAACAAACTTATAATGTGGGACAATTTGTTAAAACGAGGATGGATAGGCCCTAAGAAATGTGATCTTTGTAATCAACAGGTAGAATCGATCTTCCACCTTTTTGTTTCTTATCCCTTTTCAATCTAGGTGTGGAATATTCTAGCTAATAACTTTAACTCTCAAGTATCCTAGAATCAGAATAGTGTATATCTTTATGTTCTATATTGGTTAAAAGATACAACGGTGGATAGCTATGACTCCCTCCTCTGTCATTTTTTCTATTATATTTGGTGGGCTCAAAATATGAATGTGTTTTAGGATAAACATATTCCAATAGGGGTTGTGGCAGGCCTAACTGATAAACTCTCCAAATAATTCAAAATTGATCCCAAGAGAAATAAGATAAGAGTACTCGTTATGCCTCCCATGGACCACGAGACACCCTGGGGTTTTTTTATGGTGCCAATCAAGGCCATCCACCCAGGTGTGGAATCGGTGTAGTTTTGTATGAAATTTAACATCATTTTTTTATTATATTAGGTATGCCCCTAGGCCAGACTCCAACAGCAAAGTTGAATTATTGTCCATGTACACTCTTAAGTTCTTTGCAACTTCTTGTGGGATTTAACGTCTTCAGGTGTTGGGATATTCTGAGGTAGTAATCAATTAGGTAAATTACAAAACAAAGGTAGAAATATCGTTCTTTCAACACCTATCTCAAACTCGTAGAATTATTCAGGAGTTTGATTGGGATTCATTCACCCATATCTACGGTGAACTCAATCAGAAGGTGGATCAATTGTCCGAAGAATACCTAGAATGATGTGTTGGATCCTTCTCCATGCAGGAATTCCATGATGGTCAAGAGCTCTAAAGCATGGAATTTCACTTCCAATTTATCTTTTAAACTCCAGTTGATTTTTGTTAAACTTTCTTTTATATCAAAGGGTCCTTTGGGTTTAACTCGTGTATATTTTCTGTTGGAATATAAATCTTTTTCTCGATAGTGTACTCATTTAAGAGCTCAACATGTCATTTGGCAGAATTGAAACTGGGTGGAGGGGAAAACACCCCTCAACACAAACCACTCATACTAAACACAATATATATATAGATAGATATAGAGAGAGAGAGAGTAATGTAATATAATGTGCATTTTAGTTTTGATTTTTCATTGTTATATCTTTTTTTTTTCTTTTTTCTAAGAAAACAAATTTGTATTTTTATTAATATAACAAAAATATATAGTCAGATGGAAATGGAATTTATAAGTGTTATTGATCCCTTTAAATGGCATTTTTATTTCCAATCCATCATCGCAAAAAAACTTGAAGTTTCTCTCTCTTTAGTGACATATGTAGCCTCTTCAAAAAGAAAAATGATTCAAAGAAGCACATTAGTCGTCCTTATATAAAATATAAGATATAACATTAAAAATATTGAAGTTTAGGTCCATGTTTCATGATTATATTTTGCAGTGTATCTATTTGGATCACTGAAATAATCCAAGCTCCTCGGTCCAACCCAACTACATCTTTTGACATCTTGTCTACAATATTGTTCTTGTCCCTGTAAATATGAATAGANATTTTCTTTTCATTGATGACATCCTCTTGTTTGGTGTAGGTTCGTTGTAAGAATTTCAGAATATCATATTTGGATCTCTTCTATTGGGACACTATAATGGAAATCAATTGGATCCATTTGTGTATTCACTATTACTTCCCTTGGGAGGATTTGACTCCTCTCCTTGAGAGGGATTTTCCTTTCCCTAGAAAACATCTTGTTGAAGGTTTCAAGTACTTGGGCTTTAACCTAAATCCAAATGATTATGGTTTTGAAGACTAGTTGTGGCTCTACAAGAAAATTGAAGCCTAAATCTTGTTGTGGGTTAGCAGGTGGTTATCTATGTTGGGATTTGGTGACAACGAATTCCTCCAAGGATGGATTTGGATCATATTATTATGTGTTGGTTACAACTAAAATAGACCAAGTTAGAATATGGATAGGAGTGCATTTAATAATCAGTTTCTTGTGTAAATGTATATAAATTCATGTAAGCCCGTAGAGGCATATACGACAGAGTGAGAGGAATGAGAGAACTTGCAAGTCTGTTGTAATATCCATGATTTGAATAAGAAGACAACTGATGCCTATGCTTGGTGGACATATCCCAACGTTTGGGTGAACCACGTGAAATCCATGTGTTCCTTATCTGTGTGATTGTTAATTATCATATGTGAATTGTGTTTTCTGCATTTGCAATTCTAAAAATCTAGAGGGGGGAGGATGGTCATTCTCAAATCAATGTTGTAGAGTATTCCAATATATTGGACTTCCATCACTAAAGTTCCTAAAGGAATTTTGACTAAAATTTCCAAAAAGGGATTTTAATTCTTATGGTCAGGTAGTTGCAATCAGGATGATGTTCCACTTGTAAAATGGTCTTTGTTATCCGAGCCCAAAATATCGGGGGGATAAGGTATCAAAAATCCCTATATTTTCAATAAGGATCTTGTACGTAAAAACCTTTGGAGTCTTACTCAAAATAAAATGCTTTGGATAAGGGTCATGAAATATAAATACTTAGTCTCTCTTTCTATTGAATATTGGTTTTTCTCAGCTAGAAATTTGACCAAGAATTATTCAGATAGGTGAGGATCTTTGGGTTGACGTAGACAAAGAATTCAAGCTCTCGGATTATCTACAGTTGATCCTTTCTAACCAGGAAATTTTCTCTCTATGGGATGCCAGAGACCTGGAATATGATTGTATATGAAGAAGTGGGTGGAAATATGAAAGTGAGCTAGGCTTGATTAGTGAGCATGTTGAGGAATGGCGTAGTTTTGTTAGCAAGTTATGCTCAAACCACATCAAGATAGTTGAAGCAAATCAAGTTTCTTTGGCTTTGTCAAAGAATACTCTAATAGGGGAATTCATTGTTAATATTGGATATGAATCCCATGTGGATTCATTAACCATTGAGCCTAACCTTTGGTGGTGGGATCAATTTTGGAAGCTCCATGGTCCCCTGAATTCAAAAAATATTTTGTGGCTTTCCCTCGGGAACAAACTTATAATGTGGGACAATTTGTTAAAACGAGGATGGATAGGCCCTAAGAAATGTGATCTTTGTAATCAACAGGTAGAATCGATCTTCCACCTTTTTGTTTCTTATCCCTTTTCAATCTAGGTGTGGAATATTCTAGCTAATAACTTTAACTCTCAAGTATCCTAGAATCAGAATAGTGTATATCTTTATGTTCTATATTGGTTAAAAGATACAACGGTGGATAGCTATGACTCCCTCCTCTGTCATTTTTTCTATTATATTTGGTGGGCTCAAAATATGAATGTGTTTTAGGATAAACATATTCCAATAGGGGTTGTGGCAGGCCTAACTGATAAACTCTCCAAATAATTCAAAATTGATCCCAAGAGAAATAAGATAAGAGTACTCGTTATGCCTCCCATGGACCACGAGACACCCTGGGGTTTTTTTATGGTGCCAATCAAGGCCATCCACCCAGGTGTGGAATCGGTGTAGTTTTGTATGAAATTTAACATCATTTTTTTATTATATTAGGTATGCCCCTAGGCCAGACTCCAACAGCAAAGTTGAATTATTGTCCATGTACACTCTTAAGTTCTTTGCAACTTCTTGTGGGATTTAACGTCTTCAGGTGTTGGGATATTCTGAGGTAGTAATCAATTAGGTAAATTACAAAACAAAGGTAGAAATATCGTTCTTTCAACACCTATCTCAAACTCGTAGAATTATTCAGGAGTTTGATTGGGATTCATTCACCCATATCTACGGTGAACTCAATCAGAAGGTGGATCAATTGTCCGAAGAATACCTAGAATGATGTGTTGGATCCTTCTCCATGCAGGAATTCCATGATGGTCAAGAGCTCTAAAGCATGGAATTTCACTTCCAATTTATCTTTTAAACTCCAGTTGATTTTTGTTAAACTTTCTTTTATATCAAAGGGTCCTTTGGGTTTAACTCGTGTATATTTTCTGTTGGAATATAAATCTTTTTCTCGATAGTGTACTCATTTAAGAGCTCAACATGTCATTTGGCAGAATTGAAACTGGGTGGAGGGGAAAACACCCCTCAACACAAACCACTCATACTAAACACAATATATATATAGATAGATATAGAGAGAGAGAGAGTAATGTAATATAATGTGCATTTTAGTTTTGATTTTTCATTGTTATATCTTTTTTTTTTCTTTTTTCTAAGAAAACAAATTTGTATTTTTATTAATATAACAAAAATATATAGTCAGATGGAAATGGAATTTATAAGTGTTATTGATCCCTTTAAATGGCATTTTTATTTCCAATCCATCATCGCAAAAAAACTTGAAGTTTCTCTCTCTTTAGTGACATATGTAGCCTCTTCAAAAAGAAAAATGATTCAAAGAAGCACATTAGTCGTCCTTATATAAAATATAAGATATAACATTAAAAATATTGAAGTTTAGGTCCATGTTTCATGATTATATTTTGCAGTGTATCTATTTGGATCACTGAAATAATCCAAGCTCCTCGGTCCAACCCAACTACATCTTTTGACATCTTGTCTACAATATTGTTCTTGTCCCTGTAAATATGAATAGATATGTATATGTTGCCTCCTATGTGTGCCACGTATGATGTACGGATGATGACCTCATCCATACTGATGTTGACGTCAGCAGTACAGATGTTGACTCATGCCCTACTGACTGGGCTAGGTAGACCAAACTTTGACCATGAATGTCTTTCGATACATAACTCAGTTTGATGAGTCATTTGCACCATAGGAAATCTTGTGACGCACTCTTCGCGATGATGTCACTTTCATTTAGTTTTGATAACTTTGAATGTTTCCCTTTCTCTGTCTGTTGAGGCCATTTTGAGCTTCCTGAGTTGCTTTTGTGAGTTCTGAGTTATCTTTAGTCTTATCTGGATCCTTTTTTTATCGCGCCTTCCCATTGAGAGCTTTTTGGACCACCAAAATCTTTCATCAATCAACAGATAAGTGAGGGAAGAGTTCCCTCACCTTGTCTTTCTCAACCCACTTTGTTTTTCTTGGATTTATTCCCTTTAAGCCTACTCGAAGATAATCAACATCACCCCTGTGTGAAGTCCTTTTCTGTAGCACACCTTTTCAGTTACCAAGGTTTAATCACTATTAAGAGAAGGTTATAACAACACTCTATACATAACTCATTTAAGCACAGAGTAAAACATATTATTTACTACTATAATTAACAATCCATAGCATTCCATATTAATTTGTATACACAGCGGAAATCATGATAACATAAACAGTAGAGTCATGCAAAGCATGATAAAAACATAATCAGATACTTATCTTTTAATAGTGGTAGAATCCACCAACCAAGTGTAGGCCTTCCACGAACCTCCCAGCCTTAGACCGCACTTCTCATCAGCTCAGCAATGGGTCACCCCTGAGTTGGGACTAAGCTCCACCCCAAGGCAAGGAAATCTAGGCTAGGCTGAGGTTACAGGGAAAACAACACACAACCACAAGGAAAGGATTCTCTCCAAGGAACCTCCCACACTCACTGCCCACAGACCCTCATTCCCCACATGCCTGTTCCACCCCAGGAGTATACATCTTCTTTGTCACCTGGACAGTCCTTCAACTGCTAATCTCCCTTGCCTTGGGTTATAGGAACAGGCTGAACTGGAAGTCTCCGGGCTCTGTGGCAGCTACAGGGTTCCTTCCAGGAGTTCTCTCCTTCCTCTGTGCACTCTCTCACCCGGAGGGAGTCGCTCACAGGTCCAACAACCTGTTCTTCCAATCTTCAACCACCTCTCTCACCTAGAGAGAGTGTTGTACAAATTGGCCAACAAGCCACACAGGATCAAACAATACACATCCACCACAATCCATGGGAATCTAGACACGAACACCCCGGGGAAGCTCCAGACAGGTGCAACAATATAACCAGGCTTAGCAGGGACGAGACACTTCTGTTTTCTGAATTTGGAAACACAAAATAGACTCACATTCTAGATTCTCAAGGATGCGTGATGAGTCGTCCACGTAGGGGTCGATTCAGACTCCCTGGATTAGAACAGAGAAGGGTATACCAGCTTTCCAGAACAAACACAGTCTCTTTCCCAAATCCACGCAGGCTTCTCATTCAGGGAATATACACATCGGTTTCCTCAGAGCCCGACACAGCCTTTTTGAAGCATAGTTACACGCCAAGTTTCTCTACAGGAGTCTGGTGGGTAGGACTATCCCCGGGCTCCATACTGTTCAGACAATCGGGTAGCATGGGGAAGGAACCTTCTTTGTCACCCATGAAACTGCATGAATTCCACCAGCACGCATCTCCCTTGCATGTTCTCCCTTTGCTAGAAACTTAGGATAAAAATAAAATGCACATGTCTTTTGGGGATAATATTAAAATATTATTCACAGGCTTAAGCCCCCTAGGCTTAACCCCTAGGCTCAACACTTAGCCCCTTTTCCCACCTTCAGCCCCTAATTCCTTTCCCACCTTATGGATGCTTAGTCCCCCTTCACTCATTCATCATGGTCGGTCTGCACATGGTGGTGTTTATGCTTTATTAATGGTTTTGCATGATTACATATACAACAACAGGCTCCTGGCCTTCAACACTTAGGCTCCCTGGCCTAACAACACATAAGCCTCCATCTTATAAGAACTCGGCTCACCAGCCTATAAATCATAATTACAATTCCTTTCAGAACATGGTTTACTACAGGGCTCGGCCTTGGGGACACTACAATTCCCCTCCCCTTATTTTTGCACTGTCCTCAGTGCAACTTACACTGTCTCTGCAAGCCTTTCAAAATTTTCAAAAAGATGTGGGTACTCTACCTGCATAACCTCTTCATGCTCCCATGTCACGTCCTCAGGACCGTACCAGGTCCACTAGACTTTTACAAGCTCTATAGCTCGATTCCGAAGCTGTTTTCTTTTCCTGTCCAATATGCGCACAGGATGCACTTGCAGGACACCTTCTGGTTCCACCTGAATCACATTCCAATCGATAA
>JZKD02S1379216.1:0-11416 GCA_000966675.3 Picea glauca
ACCTAAAAATGGGTTAAGTGACCTAGAAGATGAAAGTATAAATAAGAAGCTAGGATCTCTTGTAAAATGCACATTTGGTAAGAATCCCTTTTGTGGATCAATGGAGAGATTCTTGTGAATATCTTTTGGAGTATTGATGGAGAGCTTCTTGTGAGAGAATCTTGTTGGTGTGGATCTCTTGAGCATGATTGAAGATCTATTATGAGGAAGAGAGTGAGAGGAGGATCTCATGGACGCATCAAAGTTTCGGCAATGTCGAAGATATTGATGGCAAAATTCTCGGATTCACAGAAAAACCTATTTTCCGATGCCCACGCGGGCTGTCTGTGTATAGGGTGTGTGTACACACGGGCTGTCTGTGTATGGGGTGAGTGTACACGTGGGATGATTGTGTACAAGGAGCGTGGAGTGGATAAAATCATGGATATTTGTGTTTGAGCTGGTGCCAAGCTCTTGGATGATGAGGCAGGTTCCAGATCTGCATTCTATGGCCTCAGATCTATCACTGAGACATTGGTATGGTTACATTATTGTCTTGATGGATATTATTGTTTGATGTGTTGTGAATGCTTAGGGAATTCTTGGTATGGCTTCTATGATGTGGTTTAGTTTGGTTGATTTGGTTGATGGAGTGAGCAACACTCTTGTGATTCAATAGTGACATGATTGCTATGGTATACTAGTTGTTTATACATGATTGAGATAGCATTCATATTGATTTTTTAAGGAGCATGAGCAAGCTATTAGAGAGCTTGGATGTATTGTGACTAGTTGTGGGTTAGTTTGGATAGTGGAAGACATAAGAGAAAGTGATTGCAGGTTGCAGAGGATCCGAGCATGTGAAGAAAATCAAAAACCTATTTTCTCATAATCATACACTTGTTGCATTATACACTGGCCGCGTGTACACACGAGATGTAGTGAGTCAGGGCGCGTGCACACGTGGGTTGCACTACTGACAGGTTGTGTACCTATTGACAAATTGATATCTGTTGAGGATTGTTGCCTCATCTCAGTTGGTGCTGAGGGTGTAAGTTGAGTCTTGCATTATAGAGTAGGTGCTCTTACAGAGTTGTACTCTATTTAATTGTTGTTGATAAACCCCAAGGATTGTAATCCGTAATAAAAAGAAAATTGTACATACATCTTGTGTTCTTTGTGTTCATTATGGTGATGACTTGTTGATTATATATTGTTGATATATGTTGTTGATATGTGCTCACATCTAATTGGTTATAAATGACATCAATGAATAATGAATAAATGTTGAATGCTAATTGATGAGTTTTTGTGCAAGAGGGAATTTTTGGGAAAAATAGCCCCACACTCATTCACCCCCCCTCTAAGTGTGGTAGGTGTGTCCAACAAACATGAAAAAGAATACTCAAAACTTGGTCAAGGGACAACACATTGGTTCTCACAATACTTGTGGCTTCATGTGCCAAAAATGATCAACCATTGGTAGGAAAATCTCTACAACGTTCAACCATTTGTAGGAAAATCTCTACAATGTATGCATGTAACACATCACAAGGCCAACAACATTGCCATGATACCAATCAATGAGCTTCTAAATGATTGACTCAATTGTTTCATCATTATTTTACAACAACTACTCAAAGTGTTGTTTTTCCTTACATGGTTACCTTCATACAACATTCACTACCCTAGTTTTATTGTTGATATCAAAATCATAACAATGTGCATTTGACTAATAAACCTTAATTGTTATCTTCAAACCTGAAGTTGTTTAATCCTTCAATCCTAAAAAATGAAGAACTCTAATACATAGTAATATAACCTCCTTATCCATAGCGATTAACTAGGGTTTGGATTCTCTTGAGCTCAATTATTAACCTCTAATTGTTCCAAACAAAACAATTAGAGATTAATGATTTCAATGCTAATTGAATCCAAGTTAAGCTATGACACACTCCAACATGGCATTCATTTAGAAAATATCTCCATTAGCATAAGAAACACACCATTGTGGCCAATGTAGGGAACAAAAATAGTTCCACGATACTCATCTATATAATCACCTTCCTCTCCATCCTTCATATGAGCCACAACATCATAGGTTAATGATGCTCCCTCCTTATATTTCTCAAGCATTTCCTATGTTTACTATGTGAAATTAGTATGTGAAAGGATATTGCTCCAATTAGAGAACCTCACACATATGGTGTGCCTAGTTCCATCCCATCGTTGATTTAAACAATTACATCAAAAAAAGTGATCAAGATGGAAAGTTCCACGCTAGTGTTCTAATTGCTATTCAATATATATGTTGGACATAATCATGTAGTTCTACCTCCTCCATGCTTCAAACATCAACATGGAGACCAATTATAATCAATATTGCAAACTCTTCAAACACCATATCTATCATCTCTCATGCATGTTACCCCCATTTTGTGGGATAACTAAGGAGATTATGTCTCGAGGCCCTCAGGTTGCAGATATGGAGTGCCGAGAGACTACATGGATAGCAATATCCACTTGCACTGATAGAGACCCTTCTCACCACCACAAAGGTCAGGAATTTCCGATGGAATCCACCACACCAACTAGCTTTCGAGAGGCACTGGGTCTTGCTCCATGAGGTACAAGTCAAGTATTATGGTGAGTGTTATTTCAATATTTGAGGCATTTTGAGTATGTCGTATCTTAGACTGCTTTAGATTTCATGACATATGCTTGGACATTATTCCTTTTTCCCTATTTTACCTTGGTGGTTGACATTGTGACCTATTAAGTGGTCTTCCTTGAGAATGGGTTTTCTACTAGGAACTCCCTTAAAGGGCCATCATACCATTCCCAACCATAATTACCACTTTAGATCACTAAAACCCCCCATTTCCTTCTCTCTTGGGATTTTAGGGTGTATTGAACCAAGAAGGGGTTGTCCCTCATTCTATGGGAATAAGGGGTTGAAGTCCCAGAGGGATTGTTACTAGTTAAAAAGATAAAAGCCTATATATAAAAATTCCATATGCTTCGCCTAGGGATCCCCCAAGAAAGCAATGAAACACTTATCTGTAGGAAAAGGGGGACCCACAAGAATAAATGATAGAATGCTTAGGGGGTTAGTTGGAGGATAGGATGTCTCATCACGAGTTGACTTATCATGATCATGGGTATCTATCGGTATGACATTACCATCATCTGGTCACCAAGCTAGGGTAATGGATCTTAGTTACATGGTTGAGAGAAAGGGGGTCTCATCATGAGCCATCCTTCTCATTTCCAAAAGGTATTTGTGAGTGACACTGTCATTATTTGGACACCATGCCATGGAAGTGGCCTTTAATGCGCCCATTTAAAACACGAAAGAAACAAAGAATGGCAATAAGATGGGATTGGAAAAAGTGTATTGCAAACTAAGGTGTCACACACCTTCTACAAAGGCACCCATGAATGAGACACTACAACCCCTTGTATGTCATGAACCCCATGCCCAATAAGTCTTGATCCTTAACCACTTCATCCACTTTACATGGATTAAAAATGGATCACTTGGGAAACACTCCTTGACCTAGGGAAAGATCTACCCAATAGGACACTTCGTCAACCCTCCCATATCCAAGCTTGGAAAGTCGCATAATGTCTTTGAGCACTTACTTGTTTGACAAGTTAATCTTTGATGCACATGCTTAGGTTGCTCATTTATTGGTTTTATTTACTCATCATGATATTTTGACTTGATATCCTTGGAGGGCGTGGTTATTTGTCTTTGCAAGACCTAGTTGGTGGATAGTTTTGGAGGAACAAGCCTAGCTTGGGCTTCCATGGGGCTTGAAGCCCATAGGTTGGATGCCAAGGGCTTGCATGCCGGATGATAGAGACACACCTTTGGAGGCATAGAGGACACCTTGGATGACATGACCTTGCCCTTGCATGCCAAACATTTTTCCTAGGAGAGGAAAAGAGTCATCTTTTGGAGGCACGACATCACTTAGAAGGGCTAGGGTTTGGTGGTGAAGTTATCACTCATTTCCACATGGAAGTTTTGAGGAGAATGAGGCCTTTACCATGAGGATATGGCCTAAATGATTTACATGTGGCCTTTCGAGGCCTAATGATGCTTCTCCAACACCAACGACTTGTTCCTAGTGTCAAAACATCCCTTAAAGGGGTGACGTCACCTTAAGTTAGGGTTTCCTTTTGTGTAAAAGTGAATTGTTTAATATTATTTGTGTAAAGGGGAAATATTAGGGTTGTTGACCCCTAATATTGTGGTTTAACCTAAAATTATGTGGACAAACTATGTTAGTGACATTTTGTATAAATAGAGATCATAAGATCTCATTTTATATCATAACTCTCCCATTGTGAGAAGTATTCGACCGAAATTTTCGCTATCTTTGGCTATTTTTATCTCTTGTGCTCTTGTGTATGGCTATCNTTTGGTTGATTTGGTTGATGGAGTGAGCAACACTCTTGTGATTCAATAGTGACATGATTGCTATGGTATACTAGTTGTTTATACATGATTGAGATAGCATTCATATTGATTTTTTGAGGAGCATGAGAAAGCTATTGGAGAGCTTGGATGTATTGTGACTGGTTGTGGGTTAGTTTGGATAGTGGAAGACATAAGAGAAAGTGATTGCAGGTTGCAGAGGATCTGAGCATGTGAAGAAAATAAAAAACCTAGTTGCTTAGAAGCATACACTTGTTGCATTATACACTGGCCGTGTGTACACAGGAGCTGTAGTGAGTCAGGGCACGTGCACACGTGGGTTGCACTACTGACAGGTTGCGTACCTATTGACAGATTGATATCTGTTGAGGATTGTTGCCTCATCTTAGTTGGTGCTGAGGGTGTAAGTTGAGTCTTGCATTATAGAGTATGTGCTCTTACAGAGTTGTACTCTATTCAATTGTTGTTGATAAACCCCAAGGATTGTAGTCTGTAATAAAAAGAAAATTGTACATACATCTTGTGCTCTTTGTTTTCATTGTGGTGGTGACTTGTTGATGATATATTGTTGATATATGTTGTTGATATGTGCTCACATATAATTGGTTATAAATGACAGCAATGGATAATGAATAAATGTTGAATGCTAATTGATGAGTTTTTGTGCAAGAGGGAATTTTTGGGAAAAAGAGCCCCACACTCATTCACCCCCCCCTCTAAGTGTGGTAGGTGTGTCCAACAAACATGACCAAGAATACTCAAAACTTGGTCAAGGGCCAACACATTGGTTTTCACAATACTTATGGCTTCATGTGCCAAAAATGATCAACCATTGGTAGGAAAATCTCTACAACGTTCAACCATTTGTAGGAAAATCTCTACAATGTATGCATGTAACACATCACAAGGCCAACAACATTGCCATGATACCAATCAATGAGCTTCTAAATGATTGACTCAATTGTTTCATCATTATTTTACAACAACTACTCAAAGTGTTGTTTTTCCTTACATGGTTACCTTCATACAACATTCACTACCCTAGTTTTATTGTTGATATCAAAATCATAACAATGTGCATTTGACTAATAAACCTTAATTGTTATCTTCAAACCTGAAGTTGTTTAATCCTTCAATCCTAAAAAATGAAGAACTCTAATACATAGTAATATAACCTCCTTATCCATAGCGATTAACTAGGGTTTGGATTCTCTTGAGCTCAATTATTAACCTCTAATTGTTCCAAACAAAACAATTAGAGATTAATGATTTCAATGCTAATTGAATCCAAGTTAAGCTATGACACACTCCAACATGGCATTCATTTAGAAAATATCTCCATTAGCATAAGAAACACACCATTGTGGCCAATGTAGGGAACAAAAATAGTTCCACGATACTCATCTATATAATCACCTTCCTCTCCATCCTTCATATGAGCCACAACATCATAGGTTAATGATGCTCCCTCCTTATATTTCTCAAGCATTTCCTATGTTTACTATGTGAAATTAGTATGTGAAAGGATATTGCTCCAATTAGAGAACCTCACACATATGGTGTGCCTAGTTCCATCCCATCGTTGATTTAAACAATTACATCAAAAAAAGTGATCAAGATGGAAAGTTCCACGCTAGTGTTCTAATTGCTATTCAATATATATGTTGGACATAATCATGTAGTTCTACCTCCTCCATGCTTCAAACATCAACATGGAGACCAATTATAATCAATATTGCAAACTCTTCAAACACCATATCTATCATCTCTCATGCATGTTACCCCCATTTTGTGGGATAACTAAGGAGATTATGTCTCGAGGCCCTCAGGTTGCAGATATGGAGTGCCGAGAGACTACATGGATAGCAATATCCACTTGCACTGATAGAGACCCTTCTCACCACCACAAAGGTCAGGAATTTCCGATGGAATCCACCACACCAACTAGCTTTCGAGAGGCACTGGGTCTTGCTCCATGAGGTACAAGTCAAGTATTATGGTGAGTGTTATTTCAATATTTGAGGCATTTTGAGTATGTCGTATCTTAGACTGCTTTAGATTTCATGACATATGCTTGGACATTATTCCTTTTTCCCTATTTTACCTTGGTGGTTGACATTGTGACCTATTAAGTGGTCTTCCTTGAGAATGGGTTTTCTACTAGGAACTCCCTTAAAGGGCCATCATACCATTCCCAACCATAATTACCACTTTAGATCACTAAAACCCCCCATTTCCTTCTCTCTTGGGATTTTAGGGTGTATTGAACCAAGAAGGGGTTGTCCCTCATTCTATGGGAATAAGGGGTTGAAGTCCCAGAGGGATTGTTACTAGTTAAAAAGATAAAAGCCTATATATAAAAATTCCATATGCTTCGCCTAGGGATCCCCCAAGAAAGCAATGAAACACTTATCTGTAGGAAAAGGGGGACCCACAAGAATAAATGATAGAATGCTTAGGGGGTTAGTTGGAGGATAGGATGTCTCATCACGAGTTGACTTATCATGATCATGGGTATCTATCGGTATGACATTACCATCATCTGGTCACCAAGCTAGGGTAATGGATCTTAGTTACATGGTTGAGAGAAAGGGGGTCTCATCATGAGCCATCCTTCTCATTTCCAAAAGGTATTTGTGAGTGACACTGTCATTATTTGGACACCATGCCATGGAAGTGGCCTTTAATGCGCCCATTTAAAACACGAAAGAAACAAAGAATGGCAATAAGATGGGATTGGAAAAAGTGTATTGCAAACTAAGGTGTCACACACCTTCTACAAAGGCACCCATGAATGAGACACTACAACCCCTTGTATGTCATGAACCCCATGCCCAATAAGTCTTGATCCTTAACCACTTCATCCACTTTACATGGATTAAAAATGGATCACTTGGGAAACACTCCTTGACCTAGGGAAAGATCTACCCAATAGGACACTTCGTCAACCCTCCCATATCCAAGCTTGGAAAGTCGCATAATGTCTTTGAGCACTTACTTGTTTGACAAGTTAATCTTTGATGCACATGCTTAGGTTGCTCATTTATTGGTTTTATTTACTCATCATGATATTTTGACTTGATATCCTTGGAGGGCGTGGTTATTTGTCTTTGCAAGACCTAGTTGGTGGATAGTTTTGGAGGAACAAGCCTAGCTTGGGCTTCCATGGGGCTTGAAGCCCATAGGTTGGATGCCAAGGGCTTGCATGCCGGATGATAGAGACACACCTTTGGAGGCATAGAGGACACCTTGGATGACATGACCTTGCCCTTGCATGCCAAACATTTTTCCTAGGAGAGGAAAAGAGTCATCTTTTGGAGGCACGACATCACTTAGAAGGGCTAGGGTTTGGTGGTGAAGTTATCACTCATTTCCACATGGAAGTTTTGAGGAGAATGAGGCCTTTACCATGAGGATATGGCCTAAATGATTTACATGTGGCCTTTCGAGGCCTAATGATGCTTCTCCAACACCAACGACTTGTTCCTAGTGTCAAAACATCCCTTAAAGGGGTGACGTCACCTTAAGTTAGGGTTTCCTTTTGTGTAAAAGTGAATTGTTTAATATTATTTGTGTAAAGGGGAAATATTAGGGTTGTTGACCCCTAATATTGTGGTTTAACCTAAAATTATGTGGACAAACTATGTTAGTGACATTTTGTATAAATAGAGATCATAAGATCTCATTTTATATCATAACTCTCCCATTGTGAGAAGTATTCGACCGAAATTTTCGCTATCTTTGGCTATTTTTATCTCTTGTGCTCTTGTGTATGGCTATCTCTTTGGTTATTGGTTGATGGAAATGATGCGCTAGCCTCGGAAGGCTCTCCTTTTCTATTGTGGTGGTTTATCTTAGCATTTTCCTTGAATTGGTAAGGATGTTTTGTATTTTATTATCATTTGTGTTCAAGACAAGGTTATTTTGGTAGTGTTGGGTGGGAAGTATAAGGTCATACACCCCCACCTTAGCCTCCATCACTTTATGCTTAAATTTTGTTGGTTTAACAAGGGTTTTCTAAGAGAAGTATAAGTGCATACACCCTCTTATCCTAAACCCTAGCTAGGGATACTTGCCTTGGGGAGTAAGAGGATTTTCACCCCCAAGGAGGTAGTACCTCTAGCTATTTCTTTGCTTGACTCCATTAACCCAATCATTAAAGGCACTAGTCATTACTTGTTGCATTGGAGAAATAAATTGTTGCCTTGGTAAACACAAATTTTTCAAGTTTTGAAGTTGTCTCTTTGGGAAGCTATTCCTTGAGCCTTTGGATCTCTTGCTTCATTGAGGCATCCCCTTTCAACCATTTAATATTTCTTATGTTACAAAAATAACCTACAACCATTAGGGCTGCAAAAAACTAATTCTCTAAACCCTCATAACTCCTAAACTAACCCTAGGAATTGGATACAATTTTTCCCTAACTCTCTACTAACCCTAGCACACTTATTGAGCTAGTTAGAAGTGGTTTTGAGTGGCTTATTTTTCTTCTATAAATCTTGGTTTGTTACATCGATAAGGCTGATAAATATCATTGTGGTAAGCTTTTGTTTTCAGCCTTGCTTTTGTGCTAGAATATTTCTTTATCATTGTTGAGTTAAGATAGCTTTCACTAGCTTGTCTCTTGTTTATTTTATCATATTCTTAGCACTTGTATTGCATCCCTTACTATATTTTATGAACTGATATATATCATTTTTTTTTTCTACAATTAGGGTCATCAATCTTAACTTACTTTTCCAACTAGCATATTACAAGTATCCTTGGTTTTCATTGTGTCTCGAGCAGGTACTTTACTCTCAACAAGTCACTCAACTCTTTTGGAAACATTAATCCTTCCCAAGACTCTTTTCCAAGCTCTTCATACCACTTAGAATTGACCTCTAGGGACATCCATTCATACTTATCATTTTCCATCTCAAACCCCCCTAGGGTCACTGAGATTCCCCCCTTGAGATGAATACATCACCTCTAAAGTGACGGGAACACTTGCCTAAGGTGAAAATGGGTAGGTTCTCTCTAAGTTGTCGCCAATTAGTGGTTGGGTCGGGATTTTCCCAACCTACAACTTGTGCTATAGCAATGCATATTCAAGCAACCTACTTAACACCACCTTTTTTATTCCCCACAAATATCTTCTAGAGAAAGGCCTTAGGATGTAAACCATTGTATCTAGTCACATAGCAACAAGAAAATAAACCAATCAACATCCATGACATGTGAGAAATATATTTTCAACTTTAGATAACATATCTAAAAAATACTATAAGCTCTACACTCAATATCAACAAATCTAACAACTCTATGTTTCTTATAAGTAATACAAATTCTCAATCTCTTAGCAAATAAAAAAACCTTATACTCTCATGCAAAATTTTCCAAAAAATGAAATTCTCATTAGTAATGAGAATACATCCTCTTTTTACTTTAAAAAGCTCCACTTCTCTTGCTTTAATATCAATAAAAAACACCTAGGTCTCTCTTGTGAGAGAGCCTAGGCCTATCAAGATATGATACTTGATATTTATGTTCATAGTTCAACACATACGTATATGAGTTGATTCACATTGAGTATGTTTACAACTCTCGGTTTGATATGCTACAAGTATCTTTGTTGTAAACATTGATGCCCAATTGCAAACCAATTCGAACAAGCTCACTAAAGGAAGCATTTCCATATACCATGATCTTTGAGAAAGGTGATTGTTAACATGTTATATGGAAATGCTCTTGTAGGCCTCCAAAACCATACAAGCAAGTTGTATCATCCATGAGAACAACCACCAATACCAACATCCATACCACTCTTGGACAACACCTGCATTTTTCTCTTATATTGGGTTTGATAGGTGGAATTTTCACATTATCTCTAGAACAACTATATGAAGCAAATGTCACATGAGTGTATTACCTACACTAACATTTACCTACAATGATAATCTCACCTATATCCTTGGAGTGATAAATTTTGATGGTATATAAATCATATTCTTTTTTATTTCTATATTTGGGTGTGAACTTGTTGGATCTTCTTTCATTGTCACAAGATATACTTAGAATTTGTATTGCAACTCTATCATTTCCACCATCAAGCATGATCACTTAAAATCAAGACATAAAGTTGATGTTCCTAGGAATTAACAACATCTAGCATCATGCCTTCCATGGTTTCATCTTTTCAAATCTGGAAGGAATCCCTAGATTTGGGAAACCTCCAAATACATCCACAATGAATTCCAATAGACATTCCTACACTCATTTGTAAGACTCACAACATATATAATGCACACACACCAATATATGCATGCCTCAAATCCACAACCTCTAGTGAATTTATCCATAGTGAAATTATTCTCTCCACACTACAATGACATTTGATGGCCTCCTAAGCAATGTAAGGCATTTGCCCATGCCACAAAGATCTCCAATATATCCATATCCTCATGGTTCTTCTAATTCCAATTGATAAGTGTGACAAATCTCAATAAATGTACACTTCTCTTTGTAGATCTAGGCATCAAAGAAACAAATTTTCCCATCTATGAACAAATACATTTTCCATCTTCTAATTTCATACAAACCACTCTTTCCATGTATCCCAACATCAAACCACACTCTATAGAGAGTCTAGGACAACCATTCTCTAATACCATATTTAAATCCCTAGTGAGAGAAACACTAATTACAAGAACCATACACATAACAAACACCAGTGTTTACCCTGTTATCGCACAAGTTGTAGGTTGGGAAAATCTGAACCCAACCACCAAATGGTGAAAACTTAGAGAACACCTACCCAATGTCACCTTAGGCAGGTATTCATGTCACTTTAGAGTTGATAGAATCACCTTAAGGGGGGGATTATGGTGACCCTAGGGGGAAAGTGAGATGTATGAATGGATTCCCCTATAGTTCAAGTTACTAAGTGCGGAAAAGGGCTTAAAAGAGGTATTGGTGGTAGCCAAATCTTTCCAATAGGTAAGAGTCCAT
>JZKD02S1379238.1:0-11416 GCA_000966675.3 Picea glauca
GATGTGATGGATGGAGGATGATATCCATAAAGTGCCATAAATGGGGAAATTTTTTATGAAGTATGGAAGGATGTGTTGTACCACCATTCTTCCAAGGGAAACCACTTGACCCATTTTGTCCATTTATCAGTTGCAGAGAAATTAAGTTATTCTTCTAGAAATTTATTCACAATCTCAGTTTTCCCATTGAATTGAGGATTTTAAGATGAGTTGTGAGCCAATTGAATACCCAAACAAGAAAATAATTCATTCCAAAAATTTCTAGTGAAAAATCAATCTCTATCACTTACAATGTTCTTGGGGATTCCATGTAGATTTTGAATTGTTTCCATGAATGTTGTCGCTATTGTAATTGATTTAAGAGAGAGAGAGGGGGGGGGGGTATACTTTTTCAGTCAATCCACTACTACCATGATGACATTATTTCTTTTAGATTTGGATAAACCTGTAATAAAATCCATTGAAAGTTCTTCCCAATGTTGACTTGGTATAGCTAATGGTTGTAGGAGACCTAGGGTCTTGATTTTCTCTCCCTTATTCTGTTGGCAGACCACACATTCAGCCACAAAATTTTGAACATAAGTTTTAATACCTTCCTAGAAAAATTCAGTCTGTATTCCGTGGTAAGTTTTCAAGAACCTTGAATGTCCTCATATAGGAGAAGTGTGCAATTCCAAAAAGACCTTCTATTTGAATTGGGAATTCTTACAAAAATATAGGTGATCTTGATACCACATCAATCATTCTTCCACACAAATTTATCTAATGCACTTAGGTCCTCTTCTGTTTCTTGAATGATATTGCATACCTTATGATCTTTCTTTAATCTAGTCTTTCTTCTTCCACCTAATCAGAGTGTAGAATAGAAATAGCACATTGTAAACCCTCTATTTCTTCTTCTTTCCTTGAAAGTGCATATGCCACCATATCTTGTTTTCCTTTTTGTAGATAATTTCAAAGTCATAACCTATCATCTTTGTAACCCATTTTTGTTTCTCTTCCGAAGATAATTGTTTCTCCAAGAAGTACTTCAAACTATCATGATGTATTTTTACTTTGAAGTGTATTCCTATTAGGTAAGGGAACCATTTATTCACTGCATGTAGTATGTCCAACATTTATTTTCATAAATGGGTTTGAGTAAGTTCTTTTCTTTAATTTGGATACTTTCAAAGGCAAGGGGCCTTCCTTCTTTCATTATAGCTGCACAAATGCCATGGCCTGAGGCATCACATTCCAAAATAAAGTTTTTGTGAAGTTAGTTGTGGCTAGGACAAGAGTCATACACATAGCCTCCTTAAGTTTTTCAAAATATTTGGTTGCTTCTTTAATCCAATAAAATGCTTCCTTATTTAATAATGTTGTTATAGGTGTTTCTATTTTATCATAATTCTTAACAAACTTGTGGTAATAGCTTGTCAATCCTAATAATCCTCTAAGTTTCTTCAAGGTTTTTGGGATTGGCCATTGCATCATAGATTTAATTTTTAAAGGGTCCACTTTGACACCATCATGAGATACAATATGACCCAAATATTCCACTTCTTGAACCCAAAAGGCACACTTGGAAGGATTTCCATATAGTGAATGCTCTTCCAATAGTTTTAAGACCCTGTCAATATGTTTTAATGTTGCTCTTCCCAATATTTGTTATAGATTAGTATGTCATCAAAAAATAATAATACAAATTTTCTAAGGAAGGGTTTGAAAGTAGAATTCATCGAGCTTTGAAATGTTGAAGGTGCATTAGTAAGTCCAAATGGCATAACCAAAAAACTTTAATGACCTTCATATGTTCTAAGGGTTATTTTGGGAATGTATTATTGCCTCATTTTGATTTGATGATATACCAAATGGAAATCCAACTTAGTAAAGAAAATTGTTCCATGCAATTCATCTAATAGTTCATCAATGATAGGAATAGTGAACTTATATTTGATGGTCATCCTGTTGAGTTGTCTATAATCTAGACAGATACACCATGAACCATCATTTTCTATAACCATCACCACTAGTGAAGAGAAATCACTTTGGCTAGGTTGAATGATGCCACACTCTAACATTTCTTGAATCATCCACTCAATCTCACTCTTCTAGGCGTATGGATACCTGTAAGGCCTAATGTTAGGTGGTACACTTCTTGGTTGCAAATGAATAGCATGGTCATGATCTCGATCAAGTGGAATACCCTTAGGAATATCTCCAAATACCTTGGAATGATTCTTGATAAAATTTTGGAGCTCCATTGGAGCAAAGGGTATAGTTGTTTGAACATCTAGTGAGCATAATTGTGAAATTACATAATGGTGTCCATTTTTGAGTAATTTTGTCATGTTTTTAGAGATTATCACTTTAGAGGGTTTTCCTTGGATACCTCTAAGATCAACTTCCTTACCTTTTGAGGAAAATCTCATGAAAAGAACTTGAAAATTAAGGGTCATTGTTCCCAATTATTGTAACCATTGGACCCCTAATAAAACATCAACACCACCCATTTGGATTGCAATCATGAGACTATACAATACATACTCCCCCATACTGATCTTAATACTATGTCACTTCCCTAAAAAAATTATGATACTTCCATCTACAATCATTACTTGAAACTTTGATGCTAGAAATAAAACATTTGATAAAAAAAATAATAATTTGTAATTGATGAACTTGTGGGTACTACCAAAATCAATCAATATTGTTACCTTTTTATTTTTGATCTATCCTTCTATCTTGATGGTTTGTGGAGTATTGAAGGCATCCAATGCATGAGAAAATATCATTGGAGTAGACTCTTCTAGCTCTAGATCTTGTGATGGTTCCAATTCTTGATCTTCTTCCTATTCACAGTCTATATAGAATAATTTCTTCTCATTGCATTTATGCCTCTTATTTTATTTATTGCCACAATTGAAACATAGTCCCTTTTCTCTTCTTTCATCCATTTGTTGAGGTTTCAACATTGTCGGTTGAGTGAGGTTAGGAGAGGAAACATGGTTCTCTCTATAGTTGTTAGTTACCACTCTTTTAGTAACATATTTTTACTTTCAACTTTCCTTTCTAGACTGAAAGCATGCTCTATGGATTTAGGTTCCAAGAGACACACTTCAAGATGGATTCTCCCCTTTAAAGTGCCCATAAATATATCTAAAAAAATATCCTCTGATATGTTCTTTACCATGAGGTTTAATTTTTTGGAATTGTTGAATGTGTTATGTAATTGGACCTCTTTGTCGAAGATTTATCGGTTGACTAAATAATATAATTGTCTTAATATCCCCATAATGTTCTATCAATTCATCCATAAAAATGGACCAATAGACAATATAGTATTTTTTTTTCACAAAGTCGTTGATACCAGGAAAATTGATCATTTTCTAAATACAAGGATGTAAGAGTTACCTTTTGTAAGGTTAGCATTTGGTGTAGATCAAATAATTGCTCCATCTAGAATATCCATGGTATAGGATCTTTTCCATCAAACTTCCTCATATTAAAATTGGGAATTAACTAGTTCCTTAGTGTTGCATTGAACTCCCAATGATGTGGATCTAGAGATGATAAATAATCATGATTATGGGATTCCCTTTATAGCATGATTGTCCTCACATTTATCCATTTATAAGAATATAGACTTGTAGATTTATTTTACAACTTCACAACTACAACACTTAGTTTGCTAACTTTGTGTAATGAAAATAGAAGGTACAATTATTGAACCATATATCATGTCTCTCATCTTGCATGGAGTTTCTTTGGAGTTATTTGGAAGCTTAATGGAATTCTGTTTTACTTCATAATTACACATAAATAACTTACATGTGTACAACAATGTGCATAAGTCACTCTTAATCTAATCTAATCTTCTAAGTATCTTTATTTATCTATCTAATCTTCTAAGTATTTTTATTTATCTTATTATTCATTACTTTAATGTTATATATTTTTGTTCATTGTTATCTACAAATCGAGTACAATATATTGATTTAATTCTCCATATATTCAATATGAAATACTTCGTTGTGTTTTGTTACATTATAATATTGTGCATCATAACTATCTTCCATGATCATATAATACAATGATCACACACTTGTGTTTTGTTACATTATAATATTGTGCATCATAATTATCTTGCATGATCATATAATACAATGTACATGTTGATTTTTCAATAAGCTAGGCTCAAGCATGACGTTCATTCCAATTTTAGCATTTTACTTGAACCATAGACAATTGCAGTCACACCATACACAATTTGTTGCAGTAACCAAGATCACAAGAAGAAACACCATGCACAAGTACACAAGAAGTATCCTGGGAAACCCTTCTCAACAAGGGAAGAAAACCCATCCAATCCTTTGCTACATTCTTCAAGAGAAAGACATTCCACACCATAAACCTAGCACACAAAAGGGTGCTCACAAACCCTAGAAGACTAGTGCCCAAGAGAGGTGCGCTCTTCAGCTCAAGAACACATGTTTGCTGAAATTTCCAAACTCACACTTGTGTTATATTTCCTCAATGGGGAATTTACATTTATTTATATTAGACTGAGCCTATCAACAGTAGTGTCTATTGGCACAACAGGATCGACCTCAATAACTCTCAATATAATTAATAATTACCATATTAATTATCTTTTACATTAATTGTCTTCACTTTATGGTGGGGTCGACATGTACCCTTTACATCACAAATAGGGTTAAAGGTAAGTCTGACTCTTGTACAATATAGCAAGGGATGTCATACACCCACTAGTTCTCAGCCACTAGGGGCACATCCATATGTTCTCAGCCACAAGGATGTCCACATCTCTATCTCACTGCGTCTCACAAGAGAATCACACTCACTAGTGCTCAACCACTAGGATCACATTCACCTGTGCTCAACCACATGCATGTCCAACTTAGCAGATATCTTTCTCATTGTGTCTCACAGGAGAATCACACTCACTAGTTCTCAGCCACTAGGATCACATTCACAGTTCCTCAGCCACAGGCATGTCCAACTCAACAGATCTCTTTCTCACTATGTCTCACAGGAGAATCATCTGGAGTATCACATCATCTCAACTCTCTGCACAGAGCAGACCAGTACATCATTGCATCTCTGTATAGGAGAGAACGACACACCCAACTCATGAAATTCCTCACATAGGGGCACACAATATTCCATCTCCGTCTCATAGAGTAACCACACACCTAGATCAGGGGCTTCCTCACCCCACATAGGGGCACACAACGTTCCATCTCTTTCCCAGAGAGGAACCACACACCCATCTCATGGGCTTCCTCACCCCACATAGGGGCATACATTGTTCCTTCTTTGTCTTAGAGAGGAACCTCACACCCATCTCATGGGCACACCCAACTCTTGGGCTTCCTCACAAGCTGACTCACTCAGTTTCTATCATGGAGGATGTCTCACGCAATTGTAATCATCAACACTCCCTCTCAGCAAGGGAGGCATTCTCCATCAGGCCAAGTCTTGTACAAAAGTAATTGACCTTTGTATTAGTTGTAGTCATCAACAATCCCTCTCATCTAGGGAGGTATTCTCCACCAAGCTAGTTTCTCACGGAAGTACTTGAACTTCGTATTGGCAAGCGGTTTGGTGAAGATATCTGCAATTTGCTCATGTGTAGGAAGGTACTACACATATATTTATTTCCTCTACAACATGTCTCTGATATAATGATATTTTTTCTCAATGTGTTTCGATCTATCATGAAACAAATGGTTCTCAGAGAGCTTCACATAGCTCTAGTTATCACAATGAATAATAATAGGATCCATCTCATGATCCAATAAATCTGTCAGAAGCTTGTGAAGCCACACTTCTTTGCAGACTTCCACACTCAATGCTATATACTTTGCTTCTACATTACTCAAGGCCACAGATATTTGTTTCTTGTTGCACCAGGAAACCATGGCAGACCCCAAGGTAAAACAACAATTGAACGTGCTCTTCCAGTCCACTGCGCTCCCTGCCCAATCGGCATATCCCTGCAAACTCAAGTCTACACTGGAGGCATATCTCAGGCCATATCCAACTGTGCTTCATAGGTATCTCAATACATGTCTTGCTGCTATCTAGTGTGTCTGTCTCGGTTGACTCATGAAATGGCTAAGAACATTTATTGCATAGCATATATCAAGTCTGGTGTTAACCAGATACATCAGTGGTCCAATAAGTTGTGTATCAATCTCGTATGAATCATCATCATTCATTTTCTTCAAATCCATCACCATCGGTGTAGGCATGGATTTGCATTCAATCATATTGAACTTATTTAATATCCCCACTGTATATTTTCCTTTACTCAGGAAAAATCTCATCAGTCCTCGGCCATACTTCTTGTCCCAAGAAGTAGTGCATCATACCTAGATCCTTCATCACGAAATCAGAAGTCAAAGATTGCTTGTATCCAACAACATGGCTTCTTGAACAAGTCATTAAAATTAGGCTCTCGTCACCAACAATGTAATACTATAGGTTTGGATCAGCAACACAATTGTTGAAACCCAAACTTATCAAGAATCCATCCATTTGATTTGGTTTCCAACTCATGGATGGTAGTAAGGATGGAAGTGCATCGGGCTTATTGGATCAAGTGTCTCATCATAGACAACTCCCTATGTTTGTGGGAATCCTCTATCTATCGATATCGCTTTGTATTTCTCGACACTTCCATCAGTTGCATGCTTGATCTTATAGATCCACTTGAAAGTCACCACAAACTTCCCTTCTGGTCTCAGAAGAATATCTCATACGTCATTCTTTAATATATATTGGTATTCTTCTGTCATGGCATCTTTCCATACATGTTCACATGTCGCTTCTCCATGACAAGAAGGCTCAGAATCAATGATGTGGCTCATGGTTCAAGGGTAGCTCAAAAATCTCTTTGCTCTCTCAAGATGTGCCTTGAGGGGCTTGTATGTTCCTCTGCCTCTTGCATATTTTTTCAAGCCTAGGAAGACATTTTATTCCCTACTGTAATATCTCTGGGCATATAAACTGAAGCAACTGGATCGACTGTGTTATCCCCACCTTTTAGGGATAACTAGGAGATCGTGTCTTGAGGCCCACAGGTCCTAGACATGGAGTACCGAGAGAAGGATTGACCTGAGCATGGCCTTGGAGGGCCCGCCTTTTCTTCATTCATCATTTTTTGTATTGTCAGCAGCAGCAACATCCATCACCATCGGCTTGATCCTGTATCAGAAGATGTTCTTGCTACATGAGGTAATTGGTCCAGGTATCATGGTATACTTTTGATCATTGAAACCTTTAAATATATGCATCTGATTCTTTTTATCTATAACAATCTTCTTGGATCTTACATTAGCCCACTTGACCATGCTTGGGGAAATTGACAGGGTGCCCTAGCAAGCCTATGCCCATAGGTCTTGGTTTGCCACTGGGGGGATTTCTGAAAAGCCATCGTCCACTCCCATAATAGCACCACGGTTTCATCTTATCTCCCACTCATTTATCCTATTCCCCTTGTCCGAGCATTGGGTTGACCTATTTGTAGGATTGCATCTTATCTCATGGGAAGAAGGGGCTAAAGGCCCAAAAGGTAAAAGCAACCGGTAAAAGACAAAAGCCTAGAAATAAAACCTCAAGATGCTTCGCCCAGGGATCCCCGAGAAGGCAATAAAAAGCCTCTCAGCAAGAAACAAGAGGGACCCAAAAAATAACAAAACAAGACCTAGTCAGAGGATAGGGGGTCTCATCACGAGCCAGCCTATTAGGTCCATGGGTACCTAATAGTATGACATTGCCACCATCTGGTTACCATGCCAGGGCAGTGACCTTTGGTTTCATGGCCAAGGGAAAGGGGGTCTCATCACGAGCTAGCCTTCTCATTTTTATGAAAGTAGTTATTGGTAACATTGTTAGCTCTGGTCACCATGCCAAGGTAGTCTTCCCTGGTTAGTTCTTGAACAAAAAAAGAAAATAAAAGAATAAAACAAGAATAAAAAGAATAAAGGCGAGAATGGGCTTGGAAAAAATGCATCCATGACAGGTATAGCTCACCTTCTACAAAGGCACCCACAGGAAACACTTATGCATCCTTGGCCCTCACTACATCCACATGTTTGGACATCCCCTAACCACATCACCTCACTTACATGGCTTGGATGAGATATTTCTGGAAACTTTCCTTTTCTTGTGGACACTAGCCCAATAGGACGCCTTGTCCTTTTCTCCAATCTTGTATTGCAGGTTTTTGTAATGTCTTTAAGCTATTGACTGATGTATTAGTGGTTTTATGCATATGTTTAATAATATTGATGATGATATGTGATTGACATTTCTATGATCCCTATGACTGATGAGCCCATGGAGGGCATAACTTTTGATGTGCAGGACCATGCCCGATGGACAGGTACCATTTGGACCAGTACACATGGGGAGATGACCAGTTCGGACCTCCATGGGGCTGAGGAGCCCACCAAATGGATGTTGGGACCCCATCAGGGGGCAGAGACAAGACATATCTTGATTAGGGGTTTTCCACCTAAGAGTAAGGGGACGTTCCACCAAAGACATTCCGGCAGGACTAGACCTAGTGGGAATGACCCCTTTTCAGTGGAACAATAGCCTTGGAAGGCTTAGGACGTGCCCATATTCACCATGATGTCATCTAGTTGCATGGACACTTTGGGAGGCAGACTGGGTAGCAGTGGAACATGTGGCATGTTGGAGAGGTCCCTGGGGGACTAACGTTTTGCTCCTGGATGTCTCATTTGCCTTGGAAAGGGCTAGTGCCTCCCTTGAAGGGGATTTTACTCTCTTTTCTTCTTAATTAGGGTTTTTACTTAGAATTTGATGTAAAAACAGTATGATTTTGACATTATGGCCTTGTCGGCCTTTTTATGACCTAAAAATTAAAATTAGGTCATTGATATAGTATATATTGAGGATTTTGATCCTCATTTTATCATCACAACTTACTCACTCGTATTGAGGTCTGATTTTTGCGCCCTATTTGGGTTATTGGCTAATTTAAGGAAGGTGCACTTGTTGAAGGAAGAGATTTTTAGCATTCTATGGTGTTTTTCTTGAAGGAAGGTGTTACAACTAGGGTTTGCATGGTTATTATTTATGGATTGTAAGTATTTTTCTGCAAAACTTCTTAAATGAATGGTTGTAGTCTTATTTTCTTGCATGTATTTATAATTTTCTGAATCAAAACCCTAGGTGAAAAGCACACAAGTAGGTCTTTGTCTCATGTCCCCTGATAGAAAATCTTTTAGCCATTGAAGAAGAAGAATAAGAGAGCCTACCCATAGCTACACTCCTTTTTCTTCCTCCCTTTAGATAGTCGTACCATTTTGACTTCAAGAGGAAGAAAACATCCCAGGCCTAGGTCATCTACACTTAGGGTCATTTTATTTTAGGGTTTGATGAAAGAGCCTTTCCTTAGCAACAATATCCCTCTTTAATCCCTCTTGTCTTGTTTTAGTATTTCATTTGAGCTAGCTATTTGCCAGGAAGGAGGAGAGAGCACAAGGCCTTGCTTTAGCAACACCAGAGTGAGCCTCTCTCCCCTAGGGTTATGATTTTGAATCCATGCTTTAGTAGCACTCCAAAACTTATCCCTCTAGTCCTTTAAAATATCACCCCCTTCAACTCTTGCGTACTTTACTTATGACTCCATTAAACCCTAAGGCACTGATCTAAGTCCTCCAAAGTTGAAGTAAGAACTTGATCTAAACACTCTCAAAACTTTTCAATTTAAACCCTAACTACACTAACCCTAGCTCTAGCTAACTTACTAACCCTAGTTGTTGATTTCATCCTTGGTTATTACATATTTAATGCAGCAACGTTTCATTTTATGAGCAATTGAATGCTAGTTAAAGGCATTAATTGAGTTAAGTATCGATTTGTTGCATTGAATGTCTTACCGTTCTAGTATTTATTGGTGAAGTGACATTTACTTTAAAGCGCTATTTTGCAAACATTGACTTCGTCAACATTTACTTTCAAATTTCTTATACTTAATATCAGATAGTCTTATGAAGTACTAACCCATCGAAATATAGCTTGCATATATCTGTTTGGTGTTGTCTTGTTCCAGGTAGGTGTTCTTCATTGGGGATTTACTTCATTATTGGTTGTTTAGCCGAGACTTTTTGTTTGGGTGGTGACTTGCGAGGAGGAAAGTTTGTCCTTATTTCATTATCCTTCTGCCTCCTCAAAACCACAGGTCACCGGGGATGTCTCCCCTGGGCCTAACCTCCCTAAAGAGAAAGAACCTCCCCATCGTGGTGACATTGGGTGGGATAGGTTCTTGTTACGCCAGTTTGGCCTTCGATCTTATATCCATTTTCCTAGCTACAAATTGTGCGATAACATTTTGGCGCCATTGCCGGGGAACACTGAGTCAATTCTCCTAAGAAGAAAAATATTTTCGGTAAGCCTTGCCTCATAGCCTTATCTTACAATCTTACCTGGCGACTCCACTAGGGTGTTTTCCCTATTTCTTTTATAGTTTCAAGAAAACTATCTGGCGACTCCACTGATGACAAAGCCAATGATGACTTCAAAATGGGATCCCGGGAACTACAAGCCTTTAGACATGAGTAACATCCTGGGGTACCCTCAACAAATTCCCTTTGAATACATAAATTTGCTCCCTGGATTCATTGGTGGTGATAGAGAGAGAGCTAACTATCACATGAGAAACTTCTGGAATTTCTTCTTATCCTACCCGGTTGATGATTATGCTGAAGACGTGGTCATGAAAATTTTCTCTGCCACTCTTTCTTGCAATGCCAAAGAGTGGTATGACAACCTCCCGGATGCTAACATCATGACTATGGAGCATTTTGAGAAAGTTTTTCTCGAGAGATGGGGTATCCAACAAGAAGACAACCCAATATTATTAGAAGAACTCAAGCACATAAGACAAGTTGAGAATGAAACTATCAGAGACTTCCATATTAGATTTGAGAACATGCTATATCATATTCCTGAGAGTCATCATCCCGAGGAGAGATACCTGGTCCATCTCTTTACTCGTGCACTTTTGGGATATTTGAGTTTCACTCTTGATAAAATGACCCCAAGGACACTCAATGAAGCTTACTACATGGCTGTAGTGATTGAGGAGAATATATCCTCATTTGATATAGGATACCTCTTTACCTTAAGTACTGTCAATGGAGAGAATTTGTTTACCCTTGAGAGATTCATCATTGATCTCCAAGAAGAAGGGGAACAAACCACAGATCGACAAGGGATTGGTGAAGAAATAGCTGAGGAGATGGAACCCAATAACGAAGTATCAACATGCCCTCTTCCTCTTGATGAAGAGATCCATAATTCTTCTCCACCTGCACAACAACAAGACGATAAGGTTAGTTTCTTTCCTTTTCAATATTTTGATGATACCTTATTT
>JZKD02S1379260.1:0-11416 GCA_000966675.3 Picea glauca
CCCCAGGGGTATTTATGAGTTTGATGAACGGGGTGTTCCGAGAGTACTTGGACAAGTTCGTCCAAGTATTCATTGACGATATTTTGATTTACTCTCGGATGATGGAGGATCATGACGAACACTTGCGCTTGGTACTACAATGTCTGTGAGAGAACAAATTGTATGCGAAATTGTCTAAATGCTCGTTTTACCAATCGAAGATTTACTACTTAGGGCATGTCATCTCCGACAAAGGTATCGTCGTGGATCTAGCAAAGGTCAAGAAAATTATGGAATGGTTGGCACCGAAGAATGTCCTGGAAGTGTTTAGCTTCATGGGTTTAATAGGATACTATCGACAGTTCGTCAAGGGATTTTCGAAGATAGAAAATCCGATCACAGAATTGCAGAAGACAAGAAGTTTGTTTGGACCGAGAAATGCACGGAAGAATTTCGAAGACTCAAAGAGTTGTTGACAACAATACCGATACTAAAGGTCCCTGACATGGACAGGAACTTCTTGGTATGCACTTATACATCCAATGAAGGCTTAGACGGAGTCTTGATGCAAGACAACCGAGTGATCGCTTACATCTCGAGGAAGTTGAGAAGGCACGAGGAGAACTATGCGACGCATGATTTGGAGTTGTTAGCCATTGTATATGCCTTGAAGGTTTGGAGACACTACCTTATTGGACGAAAATTTGAACTAAAAATGAACCACTGTGGACTACATCACATCTTTACGCAAAGCGACCTAAACGCGCAACAACGACGTTGGTCGAAATTGCTTAGCAAGTACGATTTCCAGATTACTTACATAAAGGGAACAGTGAAACGAGTGGCATATGCATTGAGTCAGAGACCACGCATCTTTTCGTTGTTGCCTCTTCAGACGAATCTACATGAAAATATTCTAACTTTACAGCATGACGATGACTGGTACAAAGAGGTAAAGGATTTTATCGGACAAAACACAATGATGGTACCAAGATTTGAAGGATTTACGTTTGACGATGATGGATTATTGAGATTTAAAAATCGAATTTACGTACCACCGAATGACGAGTTGAGGAGTTTGATCCTAAACGAGGCTCACAGAGTAGTGTACACGGCTCACCCGGGGGTCACGAAGATGAGGGCAGATCTTAAACCCTTATTCTTCTAGAAAGAAATGAAGGAAATCATAGTAAACTATGTGGACAACCGTCTAGAATGTCAGCAGGCAAAGGTTGAGCATAGACATCCAACAGGATTACTACAGCCACACGCTATTCCAGAATCAAAATGGGAGGTTATTTCGATGGATTTCATTGTTGGATTGCCACTAACGGCAAGGAGACACGACTCAATTTTTGTGGTAGTCGACACTGTGATGAAGAGTGCTCATTTTATTCTTGTGCGTACGAAGTATCAGGCACCTGAAATAGCTAGGGTTTTCACTAGTGAGATTGTGAGGCTACATGGCATGCCTAAGAGGATTATATTAGATCGAGGATTTGTGTTTACTGGACGATATTGGACTAATTTCCAAGAGGCCTTGGGAACCCAACTTAACTTTAGTACAGTGTATCACTCGGAGACAGACAGGCAAACTGAATGAACAAACCAAATCTTGGAAGACATTTTGTGCATGTATGTGATGGAACAACAAAAGCGTTGGGGAGAATTCTTGCCACTGGTAGAATTCACATATAACAATAGTTACCAAAGCACCATTAAGATGACGTATTTCGAGTTTCTTTATGGGCGACCGTGTCAAACGCCTTTGAGTTGGGATCGGCTTGAGGATAGGGTCCTGGTGGGACCAAAAGCGATCCAAGAAATGGAATATCAAGTGAAAACAATAAGACAAAGGATAAAAGAAACGCAGGATCGACAAAAGAGTTTTGTCGATGCGCACGGTGTCGACCGTAGTTATGAAGTTGGTGATCGAGTCTTCTTGCAGGTGAAACCGCATAAGAGTTTGATCAAGTTTGGAAAGGGTGCTAAACTCTCTCCTAGGTTCGTAGGACCGTTCGATATTGTGGAGAAGAAGGAGCTCATGGCCTATTGACTAGCCTTGCCTGATTCTTTGAGGCGTATGCACGATGTTTTTCACATATCTGTTTTGAGACATTATATTAGTGATCCTACACATGTTATTGACATGAGTTCCTTGCAGGTATCTGATGAGGGTGCGCTCACGGCTAAGTCGATCTGCATCCCGGATCATCGCATTCGACAGCTAGGACGTCGAACAATAGATCAGGTCAAAGTCCAGTGGGACAACTATAGTCCGCACTCAACAACCTGGGAGGATGCATATGATATGTGTCGACAGTTTCCATTTATGTTTGATAGATAGACTTATGATACTGTGATACACATTATTTTGGCACTTATATACTGTGAAACTTTGGGATGAAATTTAGACCAAGAGAGGTGTATCTAAAATCCCGCTCTTGCGCGCACAAAGCGAACTTATTCTTTGAGGACACTTGCTTGCAAGTGATCTGGATTATTATACTATTGGACATTTGATTATGATTATGAGGCATTATGGATATGATGATATGTTAATTTGTATGTTTACATAGACAGGTGCTATTCACTGGGTTCTCCTGAGTGTGCAGGACTTTGGACCTCGAGGATGCAGTGGCATCGATGAAACCCCTTGGACTCCGGATCAAGTCAGGGAGTGGACTATTCGGGTTTGATTGTTGTTGATATGGCATATGTACATCTAATTAGATGTTATGATGATTGATTATTATTGCTGACATGATTTTTTGATGATGCGGGCTAACGATAGCTTGTCGACCAGAGTCACCTGTGGAGTAGAGGGGTCATGCACGACAATCGGAGACTTTGAGGGAGAGGTGTGGACAACAGCCCTGCCACAACCTACTAGCACTCTCGTCGTGGCTCGAACTGTAGGTTAACGATTACGTAGTTCGAGAAGACCCGCGATGTCGTGAGGGCAGACTGTGACAGTCGTTCACGATGATTCTAAGGGGCGTGCAATAAGGCAGGGGACTTATTCCTTAAAGGCCCTTAGTCTCCCACAAGATTACCTAGCGGAGTATTGACTCCAGGGGTTTTTTATGTCTACCAAGTCTGTTAAGAGGCGAGTGACACCCTTGGAGCACGTAGTGCGTCCTGAAGGGCACGTCGCACAAGGAAAACGGAAAGAGGCGAGTGGCACCCTTGGAGCACGTAATGTGTCCTGAAGGCAACGTCGCACAAGGAAAATAGAAAGAGGCGAGTGGCACCCTTGGAGCACGTAGTGCGTCCTGAAGGGCACGTCGCGCAAGAAAAATGGAAAGTGGCGAGTGGCACCCTTGGAGCACCTAGTATGTCTTGACGGGCATGTCGTGATTTCAACGGGTAAGTGAATAAACCTAGATGCCCTTAGGACGAATGATGTGACAAGTAAGATTTAAAAATTTCCCCTAATAAAAATGTCTCCCAACCTAGTGAAATTAAAATCTAGGTCTAAATAAAACTTGTGGTAAAAAATAATAATATCATAATTAAACATGTGACGAGAAGGGGGTAAGAAATTCAATTAATTTATTAAAATCAAATTATATTGGGGGATTAAATTTTTAAAAAAGGAAATGATTGTTTTTCTACATATGCTAATTAAATTTTATTAATTAAAAAGAAAAAGGGGTAAAAGGTGATTTTTCTACACTTGCTAATTTGAGTTTTAGTTAAAAAGGGGAAAGAGGGAAACTTAAAAAAAAAATAGGAAACTAAGGGGAAAAGGGGAAACATAAAGAAAAAGGGAAACGTAAGGAAAAAGATGAATGCTTGACATAGTAAGGAATCTTTCCTTTAAGAACTTTCTAATTACGAACTCAACTAGTAATTTAGTAAGGGCGTAAGTCATTTAAAATATGTAAGGGAATATTGGGACACCAAGGAGCGTTTTTAGGAATGTTTTTTGGTGGGCGAGGGAAACAGGAATAATTAAATAATTAATGAAATTATTTTTTTGTGCAACTAGGGGGATGGGTGACGTGTACAGGGGAGGTTTTTCTAAATTAATTTAATGAAAAATAAATTTAAATGGGAATTTGGGAAATGAATCACTTAGAAACTCTATAAAAATGATGGAGGAGGAGGAGGAGTATGGATCTCATCTTTTATGTGTAACGTTACGCTGCTGAATTTTTGTCTTGACTAACTTATCTTGTGGGAGTTGGGATACCCAGCTCGGGTAACGAGTGGTAGCTCGACCTTGCCAGGTGAGCTGGGTGCTAATTTTTCTCTGGTATAGTTTGTGTGGCCCCTTTGAAGCTCAGGGGGGTCAGGGGGAAGAAGAGTACCCCTAGCGTTGGCTGGGAAGTATAGGTGAAGTCACATCGGTCAAAAAGCCGGAGTTGGACGGAGCACGCACGGGACAACGACTCAGAGTTGTCGCCTTGAGCTACGGTACGCATGTGTTTATTTTGAATGGTAGATTAATATTTCTGTTGTGCTTTCATTACTGTACTTCTATTGTGTAAAGAAATGTGTTTTACTCAACGTTTTGTACTTATATTGTGTAAAGAAATGTGCTTTACTCATTGTTTTTAGTCGATAACTTAAAGTCATCATAGTTTTACGCTCGTTGCATTTGAATTGATTCCCTTGGCAGCCCAATCCCTGATTGTTACGACTGTTTTGTTTTGTTTTATTGATTATTATGAAGAGATTGGCTTTATCTTTCGTCCTTATCCCTAGATCGTCAATCCATGCCTAAGCAGTCGGTCAAGAGCCGAATCAACGATCGTCACTTCGGTGTTTATAGACCTATAGATTTAATGCCCTGCTTTTCTGTGTATGGATGATGAGAGAGGATAATTTTGCCCAGTTGTCTACCCCTGTTGATTGTTCCTGGTTGATTGATTGTCTTGCGCCTTCTTGTGATTAAATACCTCTGTGTATTGTTTATCTTTTCTCTCTGCGATCAACTCAATACCCTCTGCATTTTTATATCACCTCTGCGTTTTTGAAGGGTACTTTATTCTCTGCGATTTTCATGAGAGTTCCCAACTCTTGAATGGAGAAATCTCAACGCCTATCCACTTGAATGAAAATCTTTCTTTTTTTTAACTAATCGTGACTATGATTTGAATTTATTTATTGACAGTAATCGATTGTATGACAGCGTCCCTTTTTTCCTATTAGAGATTTTGATCGAACCTTCAAACAACGTTTTTATTTTACCTACTTCATTGACTGCGAACTTGCATGATTTCATTATATATTGAGTGCAAATGTTACTGCGATGTTAATAGGTGTATTGACGACGATTTTACCTGTTCTTCTACCTGTGTTTTTACCATCCTATGCGTCTAGATCTGGAACTGTTCCCACTGTTGAAACCGTCCTTTGTAGGCATCCACTTCCCTTTTGTTTTTGCCCTTTTGTTTTACCCAACATTTGAATAGACAACATTTGAACTATATCATAATGAGTAGATAGACAATGTTGAATACAAGCATCTTGGACTACGATTGAATATATAAATCATATGTTAGTCTGCGTTCATTCGTTTTGTCTGTCAAATTATACACTATTTGCGTTTTGGATAGAAAATCGTGCAATTTAACAGAGTTTCCTTTATTTAACGAACAATGAATTTATTTGCATTGATGTTGTGAATGAAAACGAATGGTTTGTTGCGGTTGACTGTGTATTTGGTTGGGTAAATTTATTGCTTTTAATAATACTTGACTGCTCTTTAATATATTGACTGACAGATTAACCATGTGGGGGTAATAAACAACATTATGGACTGTGTAATAATAAACATTATGTTTTAGGTAGTGAATCCCCATTGATGGCTAGATATTGACAACGTTTTATTTAAATGTGTGACAGACGCATGTTTCTAGCATTGTTAGTGTTAGGGAATTTAATAATAAATGGAGATAGTGTTTGCATTTTGGTGAATGACAGTTGGGTGGACTGGGTCCTCATCCCATTGACATATTTAGACAGCTAATCGTTAATTACCCAACATAAAACTTTGAAAATGTGATTCTATTTCATGTTTACCATTACACGATGATATTTTACCAGTTGACAGTAAACGTTGACAACAATTCAATGCTAGACAACGAATTATATTGCATAGTGTCATTATACTCTTGTATAGCAGTTGTTACCTTTATTATTGTATTTGTATTGTTGTTACCTTTATTATTGCTATTGTTGTTACCTTTATTATTGTATAGCAGCATTTTCACATGTTAGAAGGTAGCGAATTATACTCTTGACAGTTGGGTTAGCGATTTATACTCCATTGACAACGATTTTTATTGCACAACGTCATCTTCACACCCAGCCTCACCACTTTTCACTCAGCCATATCATATTTCGCTTAGCGATGTCCTTTTAGCCTTATTTATCATTAGTGACAGTGTTTGGATATATAATGTGTGTGCCAAAGATTTATTAAAATTTGAAACAACAATTTGCATATAATGGCAACTGTGTTTTATGACAGTTTTAATGTGTTGACAATTTAATTTGTATTCACCGCATTTGACAGTAATCTTGACTATTTGAACAACATTGGTAGCATTTATAATGAACAACCTTTTGTAAACGATTTATTTTTATGTGAATAATTTGGTGTTCAGTTGCACTAAAACTATTATTTCGGTGTACAATTCTAGTTTTAAAAGATAGAAATTCCATAAGATAGCGATCTAGTTCAGTTTTAATTAGTGATTTAAGACAATGAATTCATATAGTTTCAATTCTACAAGATAGTGATTTCAGTTCTAAAGGAAAGCGATATATACTTATCTAATATTGGGAATTGGAATATAGCTGCAACAATCTATTTGTTTTAATAATAATCATTTAATTTGTCCAGTTGATTTGTTGCACAAGAAAATTATTTTGTTGTATGAATGACATAGACGTCTTGTTGACTTGTCGATTGGGTGCTAGGGTTAGTCGTCAGGTGTTTGGATAGTTAATTGATCTCCTAGCATGTTGAATTTAACTTCTGTCATGGGTCCAATTATGTTGTTGCTCCATGGTGGTTGTCACGCCCATTGTTCGGTGATGGCATGATTCTGGAAGAGGGGACCATCGTGTGCCCTGACAGACAGAGGTGAATGGTAACTTGGTCGGAGTTTGTGCTTCCCGTTGTGGACGTCATTCATTGTGGTTATTGTTGGTGCTTGGGTTGTAACGCCTTCATGCGTTTGGTTTTGCATGCCATAGAGGTTCTAGTTACTGGTCGTGGAGGCCATTGTGGCGGGTTTGTGGATGTTGTCCTTAGCTTGTAGGCGTTGTCCTGTTGTGTCAGGCGGGTAGTCATTTCCTTATTTTGATTTACGCATGTTTCGCCCTATTTCTCGATGTGCTAGGGTGTAGAGTCGTTGTTGTCTGTTGCCTGATCTGCATGCGTGGTGTTTGTCGTCAGATGGTGTGGTTTAATTGTTGTCGTCATTGCCTTCTTTCCTTAAAAAAAAAAAAAAACACAAAGAATATTTTCACTTTTAGCTTCGCTTGGATTCGTAATGATCGGGGTCGTTACATGTGGGCATTTTGCCTTTTCGGATTTCACCAATGCCAACGATACATCGACGATCGACGATTGTTGTTTCCTATGTTGATAGTTTTCCTTTTTGGATTTCACTGATGTCGGCGATTATCATTGTTATGTGGGCATTTTTCCTTTCGGATTTCGCAAATGCCGACGATACATGGACGATCTACGATCAACGATTGTTGTTGCCTATGTTTACAGTTTTCCTTTTTGGGTTTCGTCGATGTCGACGATACATCGATGATCAACGATTATCATTGTTATGTGGAAATTTTTCCTTTCGGATTCCGTTGATGCCGACAATACATCAACGATTTTTAGAAAAACAATTTGCAGGACAGAATTACCGATTGGTGCGCCATTTCTCCCATCTTGTCGATGTCGACGGTACATCGGCGATCGGAAATTATCGTTTTTATGTAGGAATTTTCCCTTTCAGATTTCGTCGATGTCGACGATACAACAACTGTTTTTAAGGAATTATTCTTGCAGACCAGAATCGTCGATGGGCGCATGGCTCTTTATAAAACAAATTTTAAGTTGTGTGCACTTAGTCTAATGCCACGTTTACTTAAAGAAAAATGTCAATCTGTTCAACAAACTTCAAACCAAACCGAATGTGATCGATGATAAAACAAAACAATAGAAAAACTCATTGATCCCTAAACAACTAACTCCATTCAGAAATGACAAAGTGGTACCCAAAAGAAAAAATTCACAAAGACTTTTAGGGTGTGTTGAGTGCTCAACACTCCCCAACCCACCAAAGATATTAGTATTATTAGCCATGCATAGTGGAACTATGTTCCAAGATCTTGTGCATCCTTGCAGTCATCCAAAAATCAATTCAATAAGTATGGGCTCCAGTTGAGTAAAGTCCCCTTCGCGCATTGCGCAGCTACTACTATAACTCCTGCATGTGCTTCTTCATTGCGACATTTCCTTAATAGTTTGTAAGCCATCAACTTCGTTGCCAACCTCGTCGTAGGTTCACTGATTCTGTTGATTATGATTCCCTAGGATCCTCTCTCAGTACCATATGTCTTCATCATCTCCTTTGTCAGTGCTTTCTACTTAGTCTTATCATCCAAATATTGTGATGGATTTTATCCATTTGTTGGAAGAACTGTAATTTCTGCAATTAGATCTACATATGTTGATGTTGGCCTGTCCATCCATAGAATACCCCCATGCACCAATGACAGAAATTGTTTGACGCAGTTGTTTACATCTTTACCTCGCTCGAAATGAGGGATTTCTAACAAGTTCATTATTCATGTGTTATACAACCCTTCTATCCACTGCTTTGGCTCTAAAATTGGAACTCCTGACGAACTTGCTCCTTTACTCTCCATATAAACTTGTGGCGCAAACTCAGGGAAATTGTCATTGTTTGTTACATCATGTTCTGAATACTTCATTTTTTCAACACATCCTAATATATCAGGAAGGATCGTGACTCCTTTGAGTATGTGCGATAATGCCAATGTTGCTTCTTTCTGTTTGCGCGGTGATCTCTGTATTATCTATTTTCCCCTTGTCTTTCTCGTCGTTGTCGATGGCCCTACTTCCTGGAGCACATCCTCTTCTACTTCTGCGTATGAAACTTGTTGGCCTGTAACATCCTCCACCTGAACTTGTTCTTTTGTCTGTTGTGTTGGCTCTGCGACAGGTTGTTACGCTACTTCAGCTTTTCCTCTGGGCTCATCTGACTCTGTTCGCTCATATTCTTCCTTAGTCGTCTTTTGTGGTGCTCCTAAACCAAGGTGTTGTGTAGGGTTTTTCTCTATGGTAGGGTTTTGTGTGTCGTTCTGTAGGTTGACCTCCACCTCTTTTGTTTGTTGTTCTTCTACAAGTGTAGGGCTCACTGGATCAATAGTTGGTGAAGGAAGGGCATCTATGTCCACCACTCCTTCTGGTTGAATGGGGTTTGTTACTTCGAAGATTTATTGCTCCTACATATATCTCATGGCGTTGTGCGTTTTCCTTGCGATGCAACTAGGAGCTCCGACCTTTGGTGACACCATTCTTCTAAATCCTGCAAAGTGGCTCTGAATCCTCATTGAATACCTTGAAATATCCTTCTCACACTCAGATTTCTTCCTTAGATTTTGTTTGTTCAATAACATAATGAGTCTTCCCTTGCAATTTTTCTGTTTTTATAGTTCTTGTCATAAATGCTATATCGTATCTCACTTTTCCAACCACTGTCTTTTCCCTTTTACGGTCGCTCTCTCTCCCATTGCACTGCATTTTTTGTCTAGTCATCTTTCTCCGGCACGCAGGGTATTCTTGTTCTATCCCACCACTTACTGTCTGTTGCACGCAGTATCATCTCACTGCCTATCTAACACTTATCTATCTACTTCATCTTCTTGTATTTTTCTTTTTTTCCAACTTTTTCTTCATTTTTCTTCTTTTTCCAACTTTTTCTTCATTTTTCTTCTTTGAACTCCTACTATATACAACTCAATTTTTTTGCGCTGCAACTACTGAGAGTTACTGGTTTGATTGTCCCTATACAGTTTCAGTCAAATGTTATTCACCAATCCTTGAATCTCCTTGCTTGTTAAATACGGTAGGTGCACAACACCTCCATCTGTGACAAACTTTATCTCATATGGTACTAGCCAATGCATTCTGAATTTCTCTAGGTGTTGTAAGTATTTAATATCATAGAGGAGAACCATATCCCCTTCCTTAAAGTTTTTCTTTTTGATGTGTCTATCATGCCAAGATTTGTTATTTTGTTTCTGTACTTCCTAATGGAAACCAACCATAATCATGTCTTCTTCTAGTTCCATGAGTTGAGTCAATCTTTCTTGAGTTGCCCCTCTTTCTGTCATGTTTGTAATAGTTGTAATGCGCAAACTAGGTATCAAATACTCCAAAAGGACTATTGCTTCATGTCCATAAACCGATCTAAAAGGTGTCTGCCCTGTAAGCTTTTTGCATGTAGTTCTATAAGGCCATAATATTGTTGATATCTTCAAAGCTCAATCATCCTTGTTTACATTGCAAATCTTAGTTTAGGAATTCTCCAAAATCTTATTAAATGCTTCCATTGTTCCATTAGCTTGAGGATGGTAAGGAGTGCTCTTATGATGATGTATCTCAAATTATTTAGTCATTGCCTGGATGGTACTATTGATAAAATGAGTCCTTTAATCACTCATCAGACTTCTAGGGAATCTAAACCTTGTAATTACTTGATCAAACAAGAAGTGTGTTGCAATCTCTGCACTGCAATATTTTACTGTTGTTGCTTCAGCCCATCTGGTTAAATATTTCGTCGTTGTAATGATGTATCTTGCTCCTGATATTCTAGTTGGTGGATTGATTGGTCCTACAAAATCTACTGCCCACTTATCAAACACTTTAAGATTTGCATGAGGTCTCAGTGGAATCTCATCCCTCCTAGATGAATTTCCTAACCTCTGACAGACATCACAATTCTGACATTATTTCTTTGCATCTTTTGAAACTGTTGGCCACCATAGTCTTGTGCGCAATATCTTCTGTGTTGTAGCCTTCCCTGCATAGTGTTCTCCATCTATTCATTCATGTGCTTCTGCTAAGATGATAGGATGTTCATGCTCCATTAGACATCTTCTTAAAATGTTATTTGCACCTAGTTTAAATAAGTGCCCTGCAATAAGATGGTAATTTGCAACCCTAACCACCAAAATTTTCTTCTATGCAGTGTTGTATTCCGTTGGGGCAAATCCTGTACTCAAATTCAATAATGTCAGTAGAATATCCATCGACAATCTATACTGAAAAGAGTTGTGCATCAGGGAAATTGTCCTCCAACTTGTTTGGTTCCTCTCCATTAGTTATCCCGGATAGGTGATCTGGCCCTACATTCAGTGTCCCAGGTTTCACAACTACTTC
>JZKD02S1379271.1:31996-47794 GCA_000966675.3 Picea glauca
TAGACTTGTTGTAAAGGGGTTTGCACAAAAAAAAGGTATAGATTTTGATGAAATATTTTCTCCTGTTGTTAAAATGACTTCAATTAGAACTATTTTAAGTCTTGTGGAAGTAGAAGATTTTCATCTTAAACAGTTAGATGTAAAAACATTTTTTCTCCATGGGGATTTGGAGGAAGAGATTTATATGTAGCAGCCACAGGGGTATGAGGTCAAAGGGAAGGAGAATTTAGTATGCAGGTTGAATAAGAGCTTATATGGACTAAAAAAGGCTCCAAGGCAGTGGTATCTGAAGTTTGACAGCTTTATGACAAAACAAGGTTCTAGTAGATGTCATTTTGATCATTGTGTTTATTTTAAAAAGCTAGAAAATGGAAGCTTTATTATCTTGCTATTGTATGTAGATGACATGCTTGTTGTAGGGTCTAATATGCAGGATATAAATGTGCTCAAGAATAAATTAGCCAATTCATTTGAAATGAAGGATTTGGGTGTTGCAAATAAAATCCTTGGTATGAGAATAACAAAAGGTACGAAAAATCGCAAACTGACATTGTCTCAGGGTGAGTACATAGAGAAGGTGTTGGAGAGGTTTAGAATGCATAATGCAAAACCAATTAGTACACCTTTGGCCAGCCATTTCAAATTATCTAAGGAAATGTGTCCCAAGACACAGGAGGATATAGTACAGGTCTAGGGTCCCTTATTCATCAGCATTTGGCAGCTTGATGTATGCAATGGTTTGCACAAGACTAGATATTGCACATGCAGTGAGAGTTGTAAGCAGGTATATGAACAATATAGGTAAAGAACATTGGGAGGAAGTAAAGTGGATTCTCAGATACTTGAGAGGTACTGCTAATCATGCATTATGTTTTGGAGGTTTAGAAACTATTCTACAAGGATATGTTGATTCATATATGAAAGGTGATAAAGATAGCAAGAGGAGTACCATAGGGTATGTGTTTACTATAGGTGGAACAACAATAAGTTGGATTTCAAAACTGAAAAAGCTTGTTGCACTTTCAACAACAAAGGAAAAGTATGTTGCTACTATAGAGGCTAGTAAAGAGATGATTTGGTTACAGAGGTTTATGGAGGAATTGGGAAAGAAGCAAGAGAATAACAGGTTGTACTGTGACAATGAGAGTGCCATTCATCTTGCAAATAACTCAGCCTTCCATTCGAAGACTAAACATATATAGTTGAGGTACCACTTCATACGATCCACCTTGGAAGATGGACATTTGAATTTGGAAAAGATACACACTAGCCAAAATCCTGTAGACATGTTAACAAAGGGAGTAACTAGAGAGAAACTGAGTTCTTGCTCAATTTCAGATGGTCTTCAAGAATGAATATGAAGATGAGAAATTTTCCAGGTTCAAGAAGGTTCAGAGTCCAGCATATACAACAACGGTGGAGTTGTTGAGATCAATCTCCAAGTGGGAGATTGTTGGTTGTGGCGCCTAATTATGTTCCTAATTAAGAGGTCCTTTCTTTCAGCCATGTTTATACCCCATGAAGACTTTACACCCTAGAAGTATGTACACTCTTCCATGTGAGGGAGTGTAGAGGGGGGGTACCCCCTTTGTGAGGTTCGGGGGGTTCAAGGGCGAAGCCCCCGAATGAAAAATTGTCTTGTAAATGTATATTGTAATTTCATTGTAAATCCGGACTGTTCATTATAAGGTTGCATATCTAACGATAGAGATTATGTTAGGGTTTTTTTCCCTAGAAGGAAACCCTCTTTTATGAGGGAAATGTATTGCGGCGATGCTTGATGGCGAATATTATATTCTGTGATAGGAGACTGTGAGAGAAAGAAGAGGAAGTTACAATGGGTTTGTTGTAGGTTGTATCCCTTCATTTGCTGGATAATAATAAAGTAAGGACCTGACAATTTCTCTGGTGGACGTATCCCACACTAGGTGAACCACGTAAATCTGTGTCTCTATTGTATTGTGTATCTTCTATGTTTTGTTTCCACATTTGTTTTATTTTATTGATCCACGATCCTATTTTTCTAACAATCAAGAGAAATATACATCATTACTACGATCGAGTATTTAACTAGGTAGGCAGAAGCAACACCAGTTGTTGATTGCATGACAGAGACTGTTGTACAGTTTTTATTTTATAATGTAGTCACTAGGTTTGGATGTTCGTGCATCTTACTTAGCAATCAAGGTACGGTTTTTCTTAACCAAACCAGTGATGCATTAACTGAGGAATTTCATATTCATCATCATAATAGTACACCATATCACCCTCGGGCTAATGGCACAGTAGAAACTTTCAATAAAATTTTGGAGAATTCTTTGACTAAGATATGCAATGTTGGAAGAGACGATTGGTACTTATGCATCATGACGATATTGTGGGCATACATAACTACAAGTAAGAAGATGAAAGGGAAGACATTGTTCTAGTTGGTCTATGGACATGAAGTAATAATGGCAATGGAGTTCATTGTACCTAGTTTGCGCATTGCAACCATCACCGATCTCTCGGACACAGGTGCAATAGAGGAGAGATTGGAACAGTTAGTCCAGCTTGAGGAGGACATGTTTTTGGCATAATTCCATCAATAGGCGCAGAAATATAGAAAGAAGGCATGGCATGATAGACATATTAGAACCAAGAAATTCGGGGTCAACAACCTGGTACTACTCTATCACAACAAGTATCTACAACACCCAGGGGATTTTCACATGCACTGGTTCGGGCCGTATGTGATCCAAAAGATAATAGAGACAGGTGTTTCACGGTTGGGAACCCTAGATGGACAAATATTGGAGGGAATTGTGAATGGAAGTTAATTGAATATCTATAGAGACAATAGACTGTATGTGCAGTGACATGTGGAGCATAGAAACCTTTGTATTACAGTAAGTGTACCATAACAACAAGAAAAGAAAGAAAAACCAAATAAAAAGTAGAAAAATGAAAGTAAGACAATAAAAAGGTAGTGATAGGAGACAAAAAATGAGTAATCAAAATCCCAAGGTATCAGAACTTGCAAAATTGGAATGATCATATTAAATGAAGTGAACACTATGTCAAGTTCAACAAGAGGATATGGACATGTCCACGTGCAACAAGCAATGCATATTGCACTGGATGGAATGAAAAGACTGTTAACTACAGTCAAGCATAGAAAAGGAAGCTAGATGTCCAGCGTGACATGCCATTTAAAGCACCATATCAACATTTACTCAGGAAATCCTGTTACACATTATCTTGGTCACCTTAGTGATCACCTGATGACATTTGTTAATGTTCCTTGAAAATATTAAAAGAAGACTTTCTCCATGGGAAAATTGATTTGCTTTCCTCTCTCAAAAACCATGTCAAGGAAGGTCATCGCACCCTGCCATATGCATGGGGTGCGATGATTCTTGATCGTCACACTTTGCCCTAAACCTGGACTATGACATCATTGCATGTTTCTTGTGCATAGGGTGCGACAATGCTTAAATCATAGGAAAAGTCAAATTTCATGAATGTTCTAGAAGGGAATCTTCTAGAAGATGAGGTGGCCTCCGATCAGTTTGGATCTTACTCTCTTCTTTGATTTTGTGGGATCATCCTAATCTCCTCATCCATCTCTCTTTCACACTATATAAATATGGATATCTGATGGAAAATTCTAAGGTTGAATAGTCTAAGGTTTGTATGGAGAGTTATACTTCATATTATGCTTGAGAGTGGTTCTTTAGTTCTTCATGACAGATTGTGGATCTTCTTCATTCAAGGCATTGGGGAAAAGGTCTGTGTGTTGAAGCAAAGAGCCTTTTAAAGGGGACCTTGCAACATCAAGGCATGGGTTGTATTCTCCACCTTCTATTCATTTAATACAGTAATACATTTCTTCCCTATATAATCATCTCGTCTTCTATTCCTTGATAATATACATAGACTTCATTAGAATATATATATCTTTGTTTTCCCTCTTTGTTGGTTTGTGATTCTTAGACAAGATTACTATTCTGCAAACTCAAGGAAGGAGATACAAGGATGATACTAGTGACTATCAAGCGTCATTTAAAAGGTATTTCACTTGTACCTCGTTAAACTAGTTTATACGATGATGAAGTTTAAGGTGAAGTGTGTATTTTGTTCTAGTTTCCTGTGGAAGTTAGGGAGATTTGTTTGTGTCCACACTTGTCGATTAGTCCGATAACAAAATTGGTGACCATACTGGGGATACAAAATTATTTTGGTTTTTTTCCTCTTATTTTCTTTTAGCCTACCTCCTTTTGGTCAAACTCATTCTCTAAGTCTATGGGTGATCCATCTAGGCTCCCTGGGTCTGAAGCTTTAGTGAAATTTAATCTCTTTCTTTCCATTTTCATTTAGTTTCATAGATCGTTGCATTGTATTATATAGAGAGACCATGACGATCCTTTGATGTCTCACTCTACATGTGCAAACCTATTGGTAACATGTGACTACCCTATATTGTTGCACTGTGCTCCATTGCAACCCACAACGATTCCTGTAGGAATTGTTGGAGATAGGCAATTTTTCTTTTTTCTACCCAGTTTTGCCTCAACTTCCTGGGATGAACTTCTGACACTAGTGAATGATTGATTTATTAGTTTGAAGCTTGCATTTGATTCATTTTCGGAAATTGACAGTTTTCTTTGTAAATTTTGCAAGTTTTTATTTTGATTTTTGTCACAAGGGTATAATCTCTAGATATTGGTCCTAAGTGATTTTTCAACAGATAATCCTTGATTTATTTGGAGTTTTTTATTGTTTTTACTTTCTGGATTGTTCATTTATTGAGAGACCATTTTTTTTTTGTATTTGACAAAACGTTTTCCTATCATTTCATTTTTGTCTACATTATAGGTTTGATTTGGGAATAATGTTGAGAGTGTGTTAATTTTTTTGGATTACGCTTTATTTTCTTCATTAAATCTCCGATATGATTTGAGAAATAAAGAAATGAAGTCATTCTTCTTTTTAGTGATCATTCACAAGAAAATTGTTGCATTCAAAATATTTGTTAAAGGAGAAAATTGGAAAATTTTATAGCTTTTGATTATTTGGAATTTTGATTCATTAAAAATTTGAGAAATTGTGTTTTGTAGATTTTGTATTTCAAAAAGAGATACCTTATATCTATTGTAATTAGATTTCATCGAATTGAAGAATTTCATAATCATCTCTTCTTGCATTTTATTGGGTCAAGGTCACATACACCATCACTTTCATTTTCATTTCCCTTTTGAGTAAACAACAGCCTTTAAAATACAACATAATTGTAAAATTTATTAGCAACTTTTATTTTCTAGAAATTCTCTTCACCAACATTAGCTAGGATAGCATTTTGGAATAGGTTGCAAGGAACGTTCTCCAAAGCAGCAAAACACACAATAGTATCTTGTGATAGGGAGAGTTCAAATCCACTTGCTACATTTTGTCCTAGCAAGCCCTTCTAACACAAGGGTCAATCATGAGGTCGCATTAGGGATGATAGAGTTAATCACCTTGCTTTGTCTGTCTTAGTGTAGTGATTGGGCATATTATTGGGTGTCACTTGAGAAGAAAATCCCATTGGGACCTTCTCGAGTTGATTTTGGGCTAGATACGTTTTCTTTGTGTGTGGATCAGACTGTCGACTGTTTCCCCAAGAATCATTGTCATAATTGGTAACCTTAGTAGCCTATGTATTTAGGGTCTTTACAAAAGGTGACTATGGAGGGGCAAGTCTTTACGATACCTAGAATCGACATTGCCCAAACTCAATCTGGCTCCTTGGCTGGTATACACACGATTATGTGTGAGAGCTTCTACCAGGGTGTAAGTCTATTAAGCAGGTCGTCAATGTAACTTTTCCACTTGCTTTATCCTAGCCCCTTCTTGGCTTGATTTCATGACATTGGATTTCATCACCAACTAGTGACTTTGAAATAAGAAGGTCTGTTTTCTTGGTTTGATTTCTAGATTTTATTAGTGAGTGTTGTTTGTTTCTCTAGTTGGCCATAGATTTGTTTCGTTCTTTACTTGGTGTATCCAACATCATCCCTCTTTGTTCACGTAGGATGCAAGGGATACCTTCGAAAGATCTCAAATATTACGTTCCTTTTCTTCCTAACTCACCAGAAGGATCTCCTGAAGGAGGAGTCAATAACAACGTAGTCTCTGAAATTGGAAGTTATACTCCCTTGGAGGAGTCAATACTTGTCGTAAATATGTTATTGAGTGTTGAACAAGATCCACTTTTTCTTTGGATAAATTCATCAGGAGACCTTGTTGCTGACGAGTATATTGAAGTACCTATTGGACCTCATGCAGATTCTGGTGTAGACAATCCATTTTTTCAAAGTGAGTCACTTGGAACCCTAGTTCACACTGCTGGAATTTGTAATCCTAGCTTTGTCCCTATCTATTCTTTTTAGAGAACTTCTTCGGGACACGATATTTTTGACAGAATAGGAATGAGTCCTAATCAACCTATGACATCACAAACGCCTGCGATTTCCACTACTTATATAATACCCTTAGATCATTTTACTGGCACAACCATTAATGTCGTCACAGTTTCAGACCAATTGTTGGTTGGTTCTCACTCAATTCTCCCTCTCCAGATCGCAATCTCTACCATGTTCTCACAACCTACGCGTGTTTCTACTGGAAATATGGTAATCACTCAATCTCCAATTGGAACACCACTTCTACTTATATCAAATAGGACACTACCCCTGGGTATAATGCTTTGAATACTTTTGTTGAGGAAAAGATATGAAATAATATTACTCAAGTATTTTCAGATCTTACTTGGCTAAAGAAAGATAGGTGGGAATATCACCCTATGTTTATAACCATCAAAATTTGTATCCTAATTCATAAGTATTGATTACAAGTGGTTAGGTTGGTTTTTTTTATAAATAAAAGCTTGTTGGAAAATTTATTATTTATGTAATTTTCTGAATATAAAAGATACTGAAATAAATATAGAGACAGAAGTAAATACACCAAGTCAATAATCAAAACAAATGAGACATAAAGAAATCGTTTATTTCATTCCAATTTATCAAAAGAATCGTTCTCTTTACAAAATTCCTTGAGTAAGTTTTGGACCAAATTCAAACTTAGATGTCCCCGATGAAAACCATACAAAAGGACTTCTGATAGAAAGTTAAAAACTGAAATTTAAAATCTGAATCAACTGGTCATAGATTTATGCCCACTCAACTCTGCACAATAGCCTTTTTCAGTCATGAAATTTAATTCACAAACAAACAAGTCTACATAGACTATCAAAGATAGATGAACACCTCTGAAAAACAAGTGTCAGAATGATGTAATTTAGCCATGAATCGTGTTGTATACAATAGGACCCTACTATCATAAAAGAGAATTAGGCTTCCAATGAATTAAAGAATGAATGAAAACTGAATTATCTCAACAAAACTCAAAGAGCAAACCTTAGTATGCTTCTACTTCTATTCTCCTCTTGTTCCTCATTTTTCTTTTTCCTTTAAGAAATTAGAATTAGTTCAAGTAGTTTAACTATTTCTTTAGTTAAGTTAACTAAAACTCAACCAACTTTTAGTTAAGGGGGAAAAGTAATAAAATCATAATAAGGATTTTTAATAAATAATAACTAGTAGGTGGGACCCATTGTGACTTCCTTTAGTTCTTTAACAAACATAACACAACTAGTTAATCAATCAAAAAATCCCTCCTGGTGACTCCCATCATCACTCTCATATTTTGACAATTTATATCAATGATAATTGAAATTATTTCCAAAAATATATTATCCATATATCCAAAAAACAGTGTGTTGTCCAAAATTTTAGAAGTCAACTATTCTCAACAATCAATAAATAAAAACACTTAAAACCCATATTTGCACTTTGATCTCTCCGAATTTTCCTTAGGCTATGTGGAGCCTTTAGGCATAATCTCATTGATCACATGAGAGAAATCATCTCTCAAATGCATGTGGGAGGACATGGATTTGGCAGAGTCATTTGAGGGTGAGGAGGGGGTAGTAGTGAATTTTCCTTTGTCAAGGGCATGGTGGGCCTCTGTTTTTAACCTATTTCTCGCATGGGAAGATTGTACTGGTGAGTGGATAGGGGCATCTTGGACAATTTTATTAACAGGTGGAGGACCAAGTAGAGACTAGTTATTTCAGCCACGATGTTGGGAGACTGTCGGGTGGACAATCTCTTTCCATCCATCATTTTCAGGGAATTGAGGTTGTAGTGAGACATGAGGGGGCACTAGGATACAAGGTACATGTAGGGCTTGGAAGGGAGGCCTTTCTGTCCTAGTTTGTACCACTCCTTACCCAATCCAATTGAAAAATCCAGCTTGAAATAACTGGCCCAACTCTTACGAGTCTGCATCAAAATGCATAGAGAACCTTGGCCTTCTAGGGCCCCTGTTCCAATTTCCTCTTCTCCGTTACCCCTACCATGGACACCTCTGTTGAAAAATCTCATTAATGTATGCATTATTGATTAGAAAATAGTTTCTTCAACAACCATACATGAAAACTCTTTAAAATATGAAACAAAGTTTGGCTCAACAACATATCGGACTCATGCAATCGAATCCATACAAATCGTTCAATACCTGTTAATGAGCAAGGGGTGAATAAGGGTTCTGGGATAAGTGAGGGATTGTATTGAGAGAAAAGTGTTAAAATGAGGGGGGATAGATCACGATTACTGCTCACAAATCATCAAACAATCAACTGTAAATCAAAATAATATATCATTGTGATTCATCCATGTGCGATCCTTTAACTTTTATAATACAAATTTATCTTAACTATAATTAAATTTTAAGAACAGGGAGTGGATAGTGAACACAGGAAAGTGAGAGCAGTTGTAATGTGTGAAAAATTTAAAGAATGGTAGGGAAAAGAATGGATATTGTTTGTAAAACTAATTAAGTAATCCATAAAAAACAACTCTGTATTCAATACCAGGATACCAATATCAATTAACAATTCTTTTGTGTTAAAAACTGTTCTCTGTCCCACATTCATTTCTTCAAACTTTTTCAATCAACATAGTCTATAATCATACTCAGAATCACTATACCTTTCAACAGTCTTGTTAAGAGAATACTTGTTTCTTTTCATTTTAACAAAATAAAAAGGAACACATAGTCACATTGCTTCATCTCTGTTTAGCATATATTTCTATAAAATATCAACCAATGCCCATAATTTTCAATTTCCCAAATCAAACATAGACACAAGTCTTTCCCGAGTTGAACAGACCCTTTTAAAACTTGCCCGATTTCATTCTTTTGACAATATTAACAAATAAACTTGCGATGAAACCATACTACAAAACTCGATCTTCATTTATGATGGTGCAATAAAACAAAACAATGCACGATCTCTCCATAAACCATACACTTTAAAAACCAAGTCACGGTCATCATTTTTCCCAATTTGCAATGATCTCGATTAGGACTAATCAGACACACAAAATCCACCAAATACAATTTGACACCACGTTTCAGGAACACAATGACCAACGCATAACGAAAATAGTCAACCCGCTGACTATAGATTACCATTTATTCCCAATCAACCAATTTAATAAAAAAAAATTAGATGGGTTATCGATGCAACTGTCACAACAAAAGGATGCAACCCCTCGACTGTACACCAATTCTCATCCCCAATTAAAACTTTCCAATAACCCAATCAAACAGAGATAATACAATACTAAAAACGATTGTCATAACCACTCAACCAACTTATGACAGTCAACAAGATACTCGATAAGAGTGCAACTAGTTGGGGTTATCAAAATCAGACTCTATAACCATGAACACAAGAAATAATCAAGAGTTCACTCGGTCACCAAAACATAGAGAGACTGGAGGTCGAACATATCAACAGTAGGTAGAAAATCTTTGAAACAAGCCTGGTGGAACCACAAGCTTTTATAACCCTCAACTTGTGTAATAGTGTGATAGTTCAACACCGGGTAGGGTAGGCAGTGATGTAGAGGAGCAATTATTTTTCACTGGACAGTAACAAATACCAAGAACGCATAGAGTCATAACCCTCACGCTTTTCTCAAGAGACGAACCAATTTATAACAATGGCAATGGAAATGCAGACCCAGGGTATTACCAACAACCATAAAGCATACTTCTTGGCATAATGGCCACCCTATAACCAACTGTGTTGATGCCAATACGACAAAAATAATCCCACAACTAGACTTTGGAAGATACACAGTGACCAAAAGGTAGTTTGAAACGTACACAACAACCCCATAGCAACTGAATAAAATCGTATATGGTTACCATAACTTTGAGGAGGTGGCCAGCAAGTCTAAACAGAGTGAAACCCTCCAAAAAAATACCCATAACTACTGAAAACAACAGAGATCCATCACAGTTTCCACCACACTGAACAACCAACAAAATTACAACTTCAACAAATCAATTTTTCCATTTGCAAACAAATAACCACAAAGTCATTCTAGAGAAAATACCGACATGTTACACAGTTTCCAATCTCAGGAAAACAAAAACCAACACATTATTGAGCCATCGTTTGTTTCATACACAGAGAGAAATTCATGGATGGGTGAAAACAACCATACCTATAACCAATGGCTTTAAAAAAGGAGAGCAGGTCAAGCAGTTCCTTCTAGGCCTAAATCTTGGGGCTTAACCAAAACAAACCAAATGAAACAATAACCATGCTAGGGTGACAGAATGATGGGAGAAGTATAGAGTGACGTTTATTTATCGCACGTCGCTTCCATCTTCCACCCCATTCAATTTCATAGTACACGTCAGGTAGCCAAAATCCATACCATTAATCCCATGCCATTAATTCCATTCATTAAAAATTATGACATATTTCTTGCCAATCGCGCCACCCCAATCCATATTAACCATTGCCAAAAACCATACCATAACATATATCAAATGCACCCAATATAACTCAATATAATTCGTATAGACACTAACATTGCTAGTTAGGATTAATACTAACTTCCTTTTATTTCATTTTCACATAACCTCTTAACATAGTATAGTATAGTTCCTTTCCTTGAATTTGTTTTCATAAGTTTCTTTCCATTGCTTTTGTTTCATGTCATTACTAACATGTGTCATGTGCAGGTGTAACAGGTAATGAATCATGGAGAAAATATCAAATGTAACAACAATAAATATATGCCACTTATAACATGGAATTTAGAGCTTATAATAACATAATCATCACATAAAATGCATTATCCATTTGCCATTATGTCGCAAACAAAATCAAGACTGCATCATCAACCATATAGAACCCTATAAACAACATCGAAACAACAACATAAAATGTGCGATAAGACTACCTCCGAGCCTCCAGATTACAAGAGGGTCCCACCTACTAGTATCATATATCATTAGCATAGTTTAAATAATAGGCTTTAGCAATACTTTGTGGGCGAGATTCCTTTTTGTGATTTTAATCATCAACAAACTGGCGACTCCATAGGGAAATCTGTTTCCAGCAGATTAAGAAATCAGAATGTATGGTTTCATGGATCAAGAACAACAAATCAAGAAGGTATACCCAAAATGATTATGCAACATGGGGAAGTGAGCAGATTTAATGGAAAAATGACTCGGAATTTGGGAATAACTCATGAAAAATGTTAAGTATGAGGGGGTTTATCCCTGTATGCATAATCATTCAACCAGAATTTGTTCTTGATTTTAAGGAGAATTTTTTTTTTGGACTTTCTCTTTTAACTCTCAAATGGATGAATAAATGGGAAGTAGAAGCGAGAGGTAACCGATTTCTTTATAAGACAACAGTGAAAGAAGATAACAAATTAAATTATTCTTTCAGAGGGGAACATCATAACAACTGTGTAATCTTGATTGTTATTGACTAATAATACCTTGGAGGAGTGTCATTGTGGAAGAATTGATCCAACATCTTATTCTTGACCAAAATTAAACTAAAATATGAAAAGAAATAAAAGTCATGACAAAAATGGAACTGCAAAATTTTAAAACAACAAAAATAAAATGATAGAATAGAAAAAACATCAGGAAATCTATTAAAAGGAAAGCATAATTTAAACTACTGTAAAATCATAATTGAAAAGAAGTGGTGAAAATGGAAACATAACTAGACTACTAATATACAAAAAATACAAACAACGTTAAAAATTTTCAAGTTGCTTCCACGTAGTGTTTTAAGTGAGAACCGTTAGTGTTGTAGGAAAACAATCACTCATGTAAATCTTTTAAAATGTAAGAGTTTGTTCCCAGGACAAAATCAATCTTGAAAGGACCCAACCATAATTTTTGAAATTTTGAGTGTCTTCCCCTATCAACATGATTTGAATCCCACATCAGTACCTTTTCATTGACATTAAATTTGACAGTTTTGACACTCTTGTTGAAATAATTCTTAACAATCTGTTGTCTCCTTTTTATATTATCCAAGGAAAACATCCTTTTCTCCTCTAAAGATAGGAGTGCATTTATCCTTTGTGAAACATCAGAAGAATTTGATTCTTCACTCTGTAGCACTATCCTTAAAGAAGAAAGTTCCAGCTTAGTAGGCATGATGGCTTCTTGACCATAAACAAGCTAGAAAGGAGTGCAACCAGTGCTTACCTTGGTGGTAGTTCGATCTTCCCAAAGGGCGTAAGTAAGGAGAGTGTGCCATTGACGAGGATTACCTTCGATGATCCTTTTGATGATTCTCACCAGATTCTTGTTGGTAGACTCAACCTGCTCATTCCCTTGGGGATAATAAGCTGATGAGGTGAAAAATTTAACTCTCAACTTAGCTAAAAATTGGGTCAGCTTTGCTGAAATAAAAGCGGGGCCATTGTCTGTAATAATTTCCAATGGAAGACCAAATCTGAAAAAATATGTTATTTTCAAGGAAATAAATCACCTGATCATCTATTGAGTGCTTAAGTGGGACAAATTCATCCCACTTCGTAAAATGGTCTGTCGTTATCAAAATAAAAACTTGTCCTGCTGAAGACGAAGGATTAATAGGACCAATAAAATCTAATCCCCATTTTGAAAAAGTAAAGTCTGGGAGGACAGGTTGTAATGGCGTTCTTTCCCAACAAAATTTTGGCACTTTTCACAAGATATCGAAAAAACATAAGATTCATGAAATATTGAAGGCCAATATTATCCTTTTCTAATAATCTTGAAAGAAATGGTTTTAGCATAAAAATGACCTACATGAATGACACAATTTGAAGAACCATGAGTTTCTTGCAACAATTTTTGTGCGTCCTCATTGTTTACAGAGCGATGCAACACACCATCAACAGATCTTCGAAACAAGAAGTCTCCTATAATGACATATCTTGTGGATTCAAGATAGAGTATTCTCCTTTGATGAGTGTCTAAGTTGTCTGGACATATTTGGTTTGGTAAGTAGTAAACCAAATTATTATACCAGGGATGTTCAAACACAGGAAGGATCTGATTATCAATGTAGAATAGTGTTGATAGAGAACTATCATGTTCATCAATTTCTTCACTATTTTTAGTGTGCTAAGCTAAGTGAAGGGATAAGTCACGTCCCTTGATAGTGGTAGAAGTCACGATATTTAAATCATGCTCCTAGATCTTGGAAAGCCAATGTGCAAGATTCCCTGAAAGATATGTCTATGAGAGGAAAAACTTGACAACAGGTAAAGGGACTTTTACCAATGTATGCTAACCTAAGATAAAGTGGCGAAACTTTTCAATAGATTTAACAAGAGAGAAAGAATGTTTCTCAATAAAAGAATATTTAGATTCATCATCAAACAAAATTTGACTGATGTAAGCCACCAGTTTTTCATTCCTTGGTCATCATTTTGCACAAGGATAGTAGAAAATGCTTCCTCGGTGGCATTAGTATATATCGTGAATTCATTCTCAAAATATGGCTTAGCCAAAACTGGTGCGAAGTTGATTGCTTTATTGATCCCTACAAAATCATTTTCGACATCATCTATCCAAGAAAAAGAATGATCTTTCTTAAGAAGATTATGAATTGGTTTTACCATCATAGAAAAATCTAGAACAAACCTACAGATGAAGTTAATAACACCCATAAAAGCTTGAACCTCCTTCTTGGATGTGGGAGCAGGAAGATTAAGGATATCAACAATCCTTTCAGGATCAATGCTTATTCCTGAATCAGAGACAATGTGTCCAAGGAGATTGCCCTTGGTAACACCGAAAATGGACTTAGAAGGATTTAGAGAGATGCCAAATTTTTTACATCGCATGAGAACTCTTTTTAAATGACCAAAATGATCTGATTGGTTTTTAGAGTACACCGTTAAGTCATCAAGGTAGATCTGAATGATGTTTCCAATTAAATCATTGAAATCTATTTGCATAGCTCTTTGAAAAGTGGTACCTGCATTAGATAATCCAAAAGGAATACATTCATAAGCAAAGGTACCACAATGAGTAATAAAGGTGGTTTTATATTTATCTACCCTTTTTACCTTGATTTGATTGTAACCAAAAAAACTATCAAGTAAGTACATCATTTGTGACCCTGCAACTTGCTGCAAAATCATTTCCATATTAGGGAGAGGAAAGTGATATTTTATACTAGCTCAATTTAATGCATGAAAATCAATGCATAATCTGATCTTACCGATTTCTTTCTGAACAAGAACCAAATTGGAAACCCATTCAGAATATTTGACAGGAAATATGATTCCATAATTCAATAGTTTTTCTAACTCCTTTCCAATAGTTTCTTCCAGTGCAGAGTTGATAGGTCTTTTCTTTTGCCTAACTGGTTTTATGCCTTCCTTGATGGGAATCACATGTTGTATAAGAGTAGGATAAAAACAACGAAGATCCTCATAAGACCAAGCAAAAACATCTTGAAATTTGCTAAGCATCTTGGAAAACTTCATCTTCTCTTCATCAGAACATTGGGCACCTATTTTAACATTCTTTGGAGACTCGACCATCCCAATCTTCAAGGAGATGGTTTCACCCACCTTCCTTTTCAACTCCTCTTCTTTATTTTTCTCTTTATTGCCTACATCACTCAATGAAAATGAACTCTCTAGAGTAGTCAAGACCTTAGGAATATTGTTGTCTTCTATGGATATAATTTCCTTGGGCTTATAAGGTTCATTTTGAATGAAAGAAAAAATGCTCTCATCACTAGGGAAGACCTTCTAGGATTCTATATTTTCAGGAATATGTGGANGCATTGTGTATCTTCTGTGTTTTGTTTCCACATTTGTTTTATTTTATTGCTCCACGGTCCTATTTTTCTAACAATCAGGAGAAAGATACATCATTACTACGATCGAGTATTTAACTAGGTGGGCAGAAGCAACACCAGTTGTTGATTGCATGACAAATACTATTGTATGGTTTTTATTTTATAATGTAGTCACTAGGTTTGGATGTCCGTGCATCTTACTTAGCGATCAAGGTACAGTTTTTCTTAACCAAACCATTGATGCATTAACTGAGGAATTTCATATTCATCATCATAATAGTACACCATATCACCCTCAGGCTAATGGCACAGTAGAAACTTTCATTAAAATTTTGGAGAATGCTTGGACTAAGATCTGCAATGTTGGAAGAGACGATTGGTACTTATGCATCATGACGATATTGTGGGCATACATAGCTACAATGAAGAAGTTGAAAGGGAAGACACTGTTCCAGTTGGTCTATGGACATGAAGCAATAATGGAAATGAAGTTCATTGTACCTAGTTTGCGCATTGCAACCATCATTGAGCTCTCGAACACAAGTGCAATAGAGGAGAGATTGGCACAG
>JZKD02S1379271.1:47804-63339 GCA_000966675.3 Picea glauca
TTTGTCCTCTATCATTGTGAGCAACGTGAAATTGGGTGCGTAAACCCCAAGACCCAAAGGAACGAATCTAGGCCGTTAGATATCGGTCCAATTACCGTCAGTCGTTGGATCTGGAGAAGATGCGCCGGAGTTAAACCCTAGTGTGCAGAGAACGGATCCTAGCCATTGATCCCGGCAGGACACGTGTCAGCGTTTGGGAGGCGTCGGGATTTTTACTATCGAAGATTTGAGGAGTATAAAACCATTACATATTGGAATCACGATACGCGATTTCCCGATCAGATCTGAACCGTCCATTGTTCGAGGACGCGTGTCAGAGGATCCCGTAGAGTCATGGATCGGGAAATCGGAGTTCTCGAGGCCATGAGAACCAGGACATCAAAAGTCTCGAAACCCCGAGAATCAGATCTGAACCGTCCATTGTTCGAGGACACATGTCAGAGGATCCTGTAGAGTCATGGATCGGGAAATTGGAGTTCTCGAGGCCATGAGAACCAGGACATCATAAGTCCCGAAACCCCGAGAATCAATCCGGACCGTCCGTCTGTGAGGACAGGTGGCAAAGGATCGTGCGCCGTCAGCGTTTTGTTTATCATAGTTTTCGATGGTAAGGAAATTGTGTAACCGGAGATCGCGATCCACGATCTCCCAATAGAATCTGAACCGTCCAAACAGCAGGGACACGTGGCGAGAGATCCCAGAAAGTTGGAGTTCGGAAAATCGGGAATCGGTGTATCGGGGATTTCAAGGACATGAAACCCTTAAATTACAAAACCGCGATATGCGAAATCCCGATATCATCATGAGCCGTCGATACAAGGGACACGTGGCAAAGGATCCCGAAGAGTCGGAGATCGGGAATCGGGGTTCCCGGAGACAANATCGGAGTTTTCGATGGTAAGGAAATTGTGTAACAGGAGATCGTGATCCGCGATCTCCCGATAGGATTTGAACCGTCCAAACAGCAGGGACACGTGGCGAGAGATCCCAGAAAGTAAGAGTTCGGAAAATTGGGAATCGGTGTATCGGGGATTTCAAGGACATGAAACCCTTACATTACAAAACCGCGATATGCGAAATTCCGATATCATCATGAGTCGTTGATACAAGGGACACGTGGCAAAGGATCCCGAAGAGTCAGAGATCGGGAATCGGGGTTCCTGGAGACAAGAGATTTGTGCACAAGGAAATCGCGATACGCGATTCTCCGATACAATCAGGACCGTCCATCATTTAAGGGACGCGTGTCAGTGGATCTAACATAGTCGGGGTTCGGAATATCGGGGTTTACGAATGCAAGGAACTCTTTCCATAAGGAATCGCGAACCGCGAAACCCCGATGAGTGGGAGCCATCTATCAAGCCCACTAGCGGAGGAGGACGGAGTTGTAGGAAGGACGCGTGTCAAGCACCCGGAGAGAATCGGGAATCGGGATACTACGGGCCCCGTGGACGTGGGTCTTGTGATATGGGAAACCCCGTAGCCCTGATGGGGACAAGGTAGTGATCACGGAGTTGGTCATGTGGACCAGGGGCTAAACCAGTGGGGCTAGCGTGATCAGAAGGGCGCGTCGCGAATCGGGAATTTGCAATTCCCGTGGACATGTGGTTTGCGTCATCACAAACGCCGTAGCCCTGATGGGAGGTTATACAACAGTGGTCTTATGGTAAGTGGCCACATAGACTACTGTATAGCATAGAGGGCTAATGTGTTAGGAGCATATCGGGGATCGGAGAACTGCGAGTTCTGAGAACTTATGAATTACGACAACGGAAATCCCGAAACTCCGATAGGAGTAGCCCGTACAGAAGGTAAGACCATGGTCGTAAAGGCAGTAAACCACAGGCTTGGCCTGGGGACTTAATGCATAAGGAGTGCATCGGGATTTGGAGGATCGCCAGTCATGGGGGTGAATGAGTTTTGACAATTGAAACCCTGAATCCCGATAGTGAACCAGGGATTGGCATTTCGCTAAGGCAGGTTTGTGGGAAATTAACCCAAAAATTTTAAATTATGATAGTGGATATGTTACATTGATATGCCAATAAGAAGTTACTCAATCAGATTAGGAAGAGATTGATAATATTTGATAGGTGGATACCTCTCACTCGACGAGACACACTTATCCATTCCTCGAAATGGTAAAAACATCATAGTCCTTAAAGAGAGAAGGATTTCACCTTACATACAAAGTATCCCACAACCTAATGTGAACTATATCGAAGAATACCTAGGGGTGTATTCCATCTTTGCTCAGGAGGATAACATTCCCTTGGAACAAAGTGATTTATATGATGGTATGTGGCACATGCACTTTGATGGTTCATTCTCTAATGAAGGTAATAACGATGACATTATCTCGTACTCTCTTGTGGGGAAAATTCATAACTTTTCTTACAGGTTGGAGTTCGCTTGCATAAACAATGTCCCTGAATTCAAAGATTTATTATTAGGCATTGAAAACGCCTATAACCTAGGTTGTGGTCACCTTGTAGCTTTTGGATATTCCGAGCTTGTTGTGAACCTTGTACATAAGATATACTCTCCTAGAAACAAGTTGATGAAACGATACACCCAAATTGTTTGGGAACTTATCTCGAACCTATTATCTTTCAAAATTACTCATGTTAAGAGGGAATTGAACTCAATGGCTAATTGGTTAGATGTTTTTGCAACCTTTCCTAATCGACAACTTCTGCCACACAGACCTAATTGTACTTTTCAATCTCTATATCGTCCACATATTCCTGAAAATATAGAATCCTAGAAGGTCTTCCCTAGTGATGAGAGCATTTTTTCTTTCATTCAAAATGAACCTTATAAGCCCAAGGAAATTATATCCATAGAAGACAACAATATTCCTAAGGTCTTGACTACTCTAGAGAGTTCATTTTCATTGAGTGATGTAGGCAATAAAGAGAAAAATAAAGAAGAGGAGTTGAAAAGGAAGGTGGGTGAAACCATCTCCTTGAAGATTGGGATGGTCGAGTCTCCAAAGAATGTTAAAATAGGTGCCCAATGTTCTGATGAAGAGAAGATGAAGTTTTCCAAGATGCTTAGCAAATTTCAAGATGTTTTTGCTTGGTCTTATGAGGATCTTCGTTGTTTTTATCCTACTCTTATACAACATGTGATTCCCATCAAGGAAGGCATAAAACCAGTTAGGCAAAAGAAAAGACCTATCAACTCTGCACTGGAAGAAACTATTGGAAAGGAGTTAGAAAAACTATTGAATTATGGAATCATATTTCCTGTCAAATATTCTGAATGGGTTTCCAATTTGGTTCTTGTTCAGAAAGAAATCGGTAAGATCAGATTATGCATTGATTTTCATGCATTAAATTGAGCTAGTATAAAATATCACTTTCCTCTCCCTAATATGGAAATGATTTTGCAGCAAGTTGCAGGGTCACAAATGATGTACTTACTTGATAGTTTTTTTGGTTACAATCAAATCAAGGTAAAAAGGGTAGATAAATATAAAACCACCTTTATTACTCATTGTGGTACCTTTGCTTATGAATGTATTCCTTTTGGATTATCTAATGCAGGTACCACTTTTCAAAGAGCTATGCAAATAGATTTCAATGATTTAATTGGAAACATCATTCAGATCTACCTTGATGACTTAACGGTGTACTCTAAAAACCAATCAGATCATTTTGGTCATCTAAAAAGAGTTCTCATGCAATGTAAAAAATTTGGCATCTCTCTAAATCCTTCTAAGTCCATTTTTGGTGTTACCAAGGGCAATCTCCTTGGACACATTGTCTATGATTCAAGAATAAGCATTGATCCTGAAAGGATTGTTGATATCCTTAATCTTCCTGCTCCCATGTCCAAGAAGGAGGTTCAAGATTTTATGGGTGTTATTAACTTCGTCTACAGGTTTGTTCTAGATTTTTCTATGATGGTAAAACCAATTCATAACTTGCTTAAGCAAGATCATTCTTTTTCTTGGATAGATGATGTCGAAAATGATTTTGTAGGGATCAAGAAAGCAATCAGCTTTGCACCGGTTTTGGCTAAGCCATATTTTGAGAAGGAATTCACGATATATACTAATTCCACCGAGGAAGCATTTTCTACTATCCTCATGAAAAATGATGACCAAGGTAATGAAAAACTGGTGGCTTACATGAGTCAATGTTTGTTTCATGATGAATCTAAATATTCTTTTATTGAGAAACATTCTTTCTCTCTTGTTAAATCTATTGAAAAGTTTCGCCACTTTATCTTAGGTTAGAATACATTGGTAAAAGTCCCTTTACCTGCTGTCAAGTTTTTTCTCTCATAGACTTATCCTTCAGAGAATCTTGCACATTGGCTTTCCAATATCTAGGAGCATGATTTAAATATTGTGACTTCTACCACTATCAAGGGACATGAATTATCCCTTTACTTATCTCATCACACTAAAAATAGTGAAGAAATTGATGAACATGATAGTTCTCTATCAACACTATTCTACATTGATAATTAGATCCTTCCTGTGTTTGAACATCCCTGGTATAATAATTTGGTTTACTACTTACAAAACCAAATATGTCCAAACAACTTAGACACTCGTCAAAGGAGAAGACTCTGTCTTGAATCCACGAAATATGTCATTATACGAGACTTCTTGTTTTGAATATCTGCTGATGGTGTGTTGCTTCGCTCTATAAACAATGAGGATGCACAAAAATTGTTGCAAGAAAATCATGGTTCTTCAAATTTTTTCATTCATGTAGGTCATTTCTCTGCTAAAACCATTGCTTTCAAGATTATTAGAAAAAGGATACTATTGGCCTTCAATATTTCATGAATCTTATGTTTTTTCGATATCTTGTGAAAAGTGCCAAAATTTTGCTGGGAAAGAATGTCATTACAACCTGTCCTCCCAGAATTTACTTTTTCAAAGTGGGGATTAGATTTTATTGGTCTTATTAATCCTCCATCTTCAGCAGGACAAGTTTTTATTTTGATAATGACAGACCATTTTACGAAGTGGGATGAATTTATCCAACTTAAGCACTCAATAGATGATCAGGTGATCTCTTTCCTTGAAAATAACATATTTTTTCAGATTTGGTCTTCCATTGGAAATTATTACAGACAATGGCCCCGCTTTTATTTCAGCTAAGCTGACCCAATTTTTAGCTAAGTTGGGAGTTAAATTTTTCACCTCATCAGCTTATTATCCCCAAGGGAATGAGCAGATTGAGTCTACCAACAAGAATATGGTGAGAATCATCAAAAGGATCATCGAAGATAAGCCTCGTCAATGGCACACTCTCCTTACTTACGCCCTTTGGGAAGATCGAACTACCACCAAAGTAAGCACTGGTTGCACTCCTTTCTAGCTTGTTTATGGTCAAGAAGCCAGCATGCCTACTAAGATGGAACTTTCTTCTTTAAGGATAGTGCTATAGAGTGAAGAATCAAATTATTCTGATGTTTCACAAAGGATAAATGCACTCCTATCTTTAGAGGAGAAAAGGATGTTTTCCTTGGATAATATAAAAAGGAGACAATAGACTGTTAAGAATTATTTCAACAAGACTATCAAAACTGTCAAAATTAATGTCAATGAAAAGGTATTGATGTGGGATTCAGCTCATGTTGATAGGGGAAGACACTCAAAAATTCAAAAATTATGGTTGGGTCCTTTCAAGATTGATTTTGTCCTGGGAACAAACTCTTACATTTTAAAAGATTTACGTGAGTGATTGTTTTCCTACAACACTAACGGTTCTCACTTAAAACACTACGTGGAACCAACTTGAAAAGTTTTAACGTTGTTTGTATTTTTTGTATATTAGTAGTCTAGTTATGTTTCCATTTTCACCACTTCTTTTCAATTCTGATTTTACAGTAGTTTAAATTATGCTTTCCTTTTAATATATTTCCTAATGTTTTTGCTATTCTATCATTTTATTTCTGCTGTTTTAAAATTTTGCACTTCCATTTTTTTCATGACTTTTATTGCTTTTCATATTTTAGTTTAATTTTGGTCAAGAATAAGATGTTGGATCAGTTCTTCCACAATGACACTCCTCCAAGGTATTAGTAGTCAATAAAAATCAAGATTACACAGATGTTACGATGTTCCCCTCTGAAAGCATAATTTAATTTGTTATCTGCTTTCATTGTTGTCTTATAAAGAAATCGGTTACCTCTCGCTTCTACTTCCCATTTATTCATCCATTTGAGAGTTAAAAGAGCAATTCCATAAAAATTTTCTCCTTAAAGTCAAGAACAAATTCTGGTTGAATGATTATGCATACAGGGATAAACCCCCTCATACTTAACATTTTTCATGAGTTATTCCCAAATTCCCAGTCATTTTTCCATTAAATCCGCTCACTTCCCCATGTTGAATAATCATTTTGGTTATACCTTCTTGATTTGTTGTTCTTGATCCATGAAACCATACATTCTGATTTCTTAATCTGCTGGAAACATATTTCCCTATGCAGTCACCAGTTTGTTGATGTTTAAAATCGCAACAAGGAATCTTGCCCACAAAGTATTGCTAAAGCCTATTATTTAAACTATGCTAATGATATATGATAATAGTAGGTGGGGCCCTCTTGTAATTTGGAGGCTCAGAGGTAGTCTTATCGCACATTTTATGTTGTTGTTTCGATGTTGTTTACATGGTTCTATATGGTTGATGATGCAGTCTTGATTTTGTTTGCGACATAATGGCAAATGGATAATGCATTTTATGTGATGATTATGTTATTATAATCTCTAAATTCCATGTTATAAGTGGCATATATTTATTGTTGTTAAATTTGATATTTTCTCCATGATTCATTACCTGTTACACCTGCACATGACACATGTTAGTAATGACATGAAACAAAAGCAATGGAAAGAAACTTATGAAAACAAATTCAAGAAAAGGAACTATACTATACTATGTTAAGAGGTTATGTGAAAATGAAATAAAAGGAAGTTAGTATTAATCCTAACTAGCAATGTTAGTGGCTATACGAATTATATTGAGTTATATTGGGTGCATTTGATATATGTTATGGTATGGTTTTTGGCAATGGTTAATATGGATTGGGGTGGCGCGATTGGCAAGAAATATGTCATAATTTTTAATGAATGGAATTAATGGCATGGGATTAATGGTATGGCTTTTGGCTACCTGTCGTGTACTATGAAATTGAATGGGGTGGAAGATGGAAGTGACGTGCAATAGATGCACGTCACTCTATACTTCTCCCATCAGTCTGTCACCCTAGCATGGTTATTGTTTCATTTGGTTTTTTTTGGTTAAGCCCCAAGATTTAGGCCTAGAAGGAACTGCTCGACCTGCTCTCCTTTTTTAAAGCCATTGGTTATAGGTATGGTTCTTTTCACCCATCCATGAATTTCTCTCTATGTATGAAACAAACGATGGCTCAGTAATGTGTTGGTTTGTGTTTTCCTGATATTGGAAACTGTGTAACATGTCGGTATTTTCTCTAAAATGACTTTGTGGTTATTTGTTTGCAAATGGAAAAATTGATTTGTTGAAGTTGTAATTTTGTTGGTTGTTCAGTGTGGTGGAAACTGTGATGAATCTCTGTTGTTTTTAGTAGTTATGGGTATTTTTTTGGAGGGTTTCACTCTGTTTAGACTTGTTGGCCACCTCCTCAAAGTTATGGTAACCATATCCGATTTTATTCGGTTTCTATGGGGTTGTTGTGTATGTTTCAAACTACCTTTTGGTCACTGTGTATCTTCCAAAGTCTAGTTATGGGATTATTTTTGTCGTATTGGCATCAACACAATTGGTTATAGGGTGGCCATTATGCCAAGAAGTATGCTTTATGGTTGTTGGTAATACCCGGGGTCTGCATTTCCATTTCCATTGTTATAAATTGTTTTGGCTCTTAAGAAAAGCGTGAGGGTTATGCCTCTATGCGTTCTTGGTATTTTTTACTGTCCAGTGAGAAATCGTTGCTCCTCTACATCACTGCCTACCCTACCCGGTGTTGAACTATCACACTATTACATAAGTTGAGGGTTATAAAAGCTTGTGGTTCCACCGTGCTTGTTTCAAATATTTTCTACCTATTGTTGATATGTTCGACCTCTAGTCTCTCTATGTTTTGGTGACCGAGTGAGAGCTCTTGATTATTTCTTGTGTTCATGGTTATAGAGTCTGATTTTGATAACCCCAACTAGTCACACTCTTATCGGGTATCTTGTTGACTGTCATAAGTTGGTTGAGTGGTTATGACAGTTGTTTTGAGTATTGTATCGTCTCTGTTTGATTGGGTTATTGGAAAGTTGTAATTGGGGATGAGAATTGGTGTACAGTCAAGGGATTGCATCCTTTTGTTGTGACAGTTGCATCGATAACCCATCTAATTTTTTTTTATTAAATTGGTTGATTGGGAATAAATGGTAATCTATAGTCAGCGGGTTGCCTATTTTCGTTATGCGTTGGTCATTGTGTTCCTGCAACGTGGTGTCAAATTGTAGTTGGTGTCTTTTGTGTGTCTGATTAGTCCTAATCGGGATCATTGCAAATTGGGAAAAATCATGACCGTGACTTGGTTTTTAATGTGTATGGTTTATGGAGAGATCGTGCATTGTTTTGTTTTATTGCACCATCATAAATGAAGCTTGAGTTTTGTAGTATGGTTTCATCACAATTTTATTTGTTAATATTGTCAAAAGAATGAAATCGGGCATGTTTTAAACGGGTCTAATCAACTCGGGAAAGACCTGTGTCTATGTTTGATTTGGGAAATTGCAAATTATGGGCATTGGTTGATATTTTATAGAAATATATGCTAAACAGAGATGAATCAATGTGACTGTGTGTTCCTTTTTATTTTGTTAAAATGAAAAGAAAAGAAATGAAAAGAAACAAGTATTCTCTTAACAAGACTGTTGAAAGGTATAGTGATTCTGAGTATGATTATAGACTGTGTTGATTGAAAAAGTTTGAAGAAATGAATGTGGGACAGAGAACAATTTTTGACACAAAAGAATTGTTAATTGATATTGGTATCCTGGTATTGAAAACAGAGTTGTTTTTTATGGATTACTTAATTAGTTTTACAAACAATATCCGTTTTTTTCCCTATTATTCTTTAAATTTTTCACACATTACAACTCCTCTCACTTTCCCATGTTCACTATCCACTCCCTGTTCTTAAAATTTAATTATAGTGATAAATTTTGTATTATGAAAGTTAAAGGATCGCACATGGATGAATCAAAATGATATATTATTTTGATTTACAGTTGATTGTTTGATGATTTGTGAGCAGTAATCGTGATCTATCCCCCCTCATTTTAACACTTTTCTCTCAATACAATCCCTCACTTATCCCAGAACCCTTATTCACCCCTTGCTCATTAACAATTATTGAACGATTTGTATGGATTCGATTGCATGAGTCCGATATGTTATTGAGCCAAACTTTGTTTCATATTTAAAAGAGTTTTCATGTATGGTTTTTGAAGAAACTATTTTCTAATCAATAATGCATACATGAATGAGATTTTTCAACAGAGGTATCCATGGTAGGGGTAACATAAAAGAGGAAATTGGAACAGGGGCCCTAGAAGGCCAAGGTTCTCTATGCATTTTGATGCAGACTCGTAAGAGTTGGGCCAGTTATTTCAAGATGGATTTTTCAACTGGATTGGGTAAGGAGTGGTCCAAACTAGGACAGAAAGGCCTCCCTTCCAAGCACCACATGTACCTCGTATCCCAGTTCCCCCTCATGTCTCACTACAACCTCAAGTCCCTGAAAATGATGGATGGCAAGAGATTGTCCACCCGACAGTCTCCCAACATCGTGGCTGAAATAACTAGTCTCTACTTGCTCCTCCACCTGTTAATAAAATTGTCCAATATGCCCCTATCCACTCACCAGTACAGTCTTCCCATGTGATAAAAAGGTTAAAAACGGAGGCCCACCATGCCCCTGACAAAGGAAAATTCACTACTACCCCCTCCTCACCCTCAAATGACTCTGCCAAATCCATGTCCTCCCACATGAATTTGAGAGATGATTTCTCTCATGTGATCAATGAGATTATGCATAAAGGCTCCACAGAGCCTAAGGCAAATTCAGAGAGATCAAAGTGAAAATATGGGTTTTAAGTGTTTTTATTTATTGATTGTTGAGAACAATTGACTTCTAAAATTTTGGACAACACACTATTTTTTGGATATATGGATAATATATTTTTGGAAATAATTTCAATTATCATTGATATAAATTGTCAAAATATGAGAGTGATGACGAGAGTCACAAGGAGGGATTTTTTGATTGATTAACTAGTTGTGTTATGTTTGTTAAAGAACTAAAGGGAGTCACAATGGTCCCACCTACTAGTTATTATTTATTAAAAATCCTTATTATGATTTTATTACTTTTCCCCCTTAACTAAAAGTTGGTTGAGTTTTAGTTAACTTAACTAAAGAAATAGTTAAACTACTTGAACTAATTCTAATTTCTTAAAGGAAAAAGAAAAATGAGGAACAAGAGGAGAATAGAAGTAGAAGCATACTAAGGTTTTCTCTTTGAGTTTTGTTGAGATAATTCAGTTTTCATTCATTCTTTAATTCATTGGAAGCCTAATTCTCTTTTATGATAGTAGGGTCCTATTGTATACAACACGATTCATGGCTGAATTACATCATTCTGACACTTGTTTTTCAGAGGTGTTCAACTATCTTTGATAGTCTATGTAGACTTGTCTGTTTGTGAATTAAATTTCATGACTGAAAAAGGCTATTGTGCAGAGTCGGGTGGGCAGAAATCTATGACAAGTTGATCCAGATTTTAAAGTTCAGTTTTTTACTTTCTATTAGAAGTACTTTTGTATGGTTTTCATCGGGGACATCTAAGTTTGAATTGGGTCCAAAACTTCCTCAAGGAATTTTGTAAAGAGAACGATTCTTTTGATAAATTGGAATGAAATAAACGATTTCTTTATGTCTCATCTATTTTGATTATTGACTTGGTGTATTTAATTTTGTCTCTATATTTATTTCAACATCTTTTATATTCAGAAAATTACATAAATAATAAATTTTCCAACAAGCTTTTATTTATAAAAAAAACCAGCCTAAGCACTTGTAATCAATACCTATGAATTAGGATACAAATTTTGATGGTTATAAACATAGGGTGATATTCCCACCTGTCTTTCTTTAGCCAAGTAAGATCTGAAAATGCTTGAGTAATATTATTTCATATATTTTCCTCAACAGAAGTATTCAAAGCATTATACCCAGGGGGTAGTGTCAGATTTGATATAAGTAGAAGTGGTGTTCCAATTGGAGATTGAGTGATTACCATATTTCCAGTAGAAACACGCGTAGCTTGTGAGACCATGGTAGAGATAACGATATGGAGAGGGAGAATTGAGTGAGAACCAACCAACAATTGGTCTGAAACTATGACGACATTAATGGTTGTGCCAGTAAAATGATCTAGGGGTATTATATAAGTAGTGGAAATTGCAGGCATTTGTGATGTCATAGGTTGATTAGGACTCATTCCTATTCTGTCAAAAATATTGTGTCCCGAAGAAGTTCTCTAAAAAGAACAGATAGGGACAAAGCTAGGATTAAAAATTCCAGCAATATGAACTAGGGTTCCAAGTGACTCACTTTGAAAAAATGGATTGTCTACACCAGAATCTGCGCGAGGTCCAGTAGGTACTTCAATATACTCGTCAACAACAAGGTCTCCTGATGAATTTATTCAGAGCAAAAGTGGATCTTGTTCAACACTCAATAACAGATTTACGACAAGTATTGACTCCTCCAAGGGAGTATAACTTCCAATTTCATAGGCTACGTTGTTATTGACTGCTCCTTCAGGAGAGCCTTCTGGTGAGTTAGGAAGAAAAGGAACGTAATATTCCAGATCTTCCGAAGGTATCCCTTGCATCCTACGTGAACAAAGAGGGATGATGTTGGCTGCACCAGATAAAGAATGAAACAAATCTATGACCAACTAGAGAAACAAACAACACTCACTAATAAAATCTAGAAATCAAACCAAGCAAACAAACCTTCTTATTTCAAAGTCACTAGTTGGTGATGAAATCCAATGTCGTGAAATAAAGCCAAGAAGGGGCTAGGATAAAGCGAGTGGAAAAGTTACATCGACGACCTGCTTAACAGACTTACACCCTGGTAGAAGCTCTCACACATAATCGTGTGTATACCACCCAAGGAGCCTGAGTGAGTTTGGACAATGTCGATTCTAGGTACCGTAAAGACTTGCCCCTCCACAGTCACCTTGTGTAAATACCCTAAATACATAGGCTACTAAGGTTACCAATTATGAAAAATGATGCTTGGGGAAACAATTGACAGTCTGATCCACGTGCAAAGAAAATGTATCTAGCCCAAAATCAACTCGAGAAGGTCCCCATGGGATTTTCTTCTCAAGTGACACCCAATAATATGCACAATCTCTACACTAAGATAGACAAAGCAAGGTGATTAACTTTGTCATCCCTAATGCGACCTCATGATTGACCCTTGTGTTAGAAGGGCTTCCTAGGACAAAATCTAGCAAGTGGATTTGAACTCTCCCTATCACAAGATACTATTGTGTGTTTTTCTTCTTTGGAGAATGTTCCTTGCAACCTATTCCAAAATGCTATACTAGCTAATGTTGGTGAAGAGAATTTCTAGAAAATAAAAGTTTCTAAAAAAATTTACAATTATGTTGTATTTTAAAGGTTGTTGTTTACTCAAAAGGGAAATGAAAATGAAACTGATGGTGTATGTGACCTTGACCCAATAAAATGCAAGAAGAGATGATTATTAAATCCTTCAATTCGATGAACTCTAATTACAATAGAGATAAGGTATCTCTTTTTGAAATACAAAAGCTACAAAACACAATTTCGCAAATTTTGAATGAATCAAAATTCCAAATAATCAAAAGCTATAAAATTTTCCAATTTTCTCCTTTAACAAATATTTTGAATGCAACAATTTTCTTGTGAATGATCACTAAAAACAAGAATGACTTCATTTCTTTATTTCTCAAATCATATCGGAGATTTAATGAAGGAAAGAAAGCGTAATCCAAAAAAATTAACACACTCTCAACACTATTCCCAAATCAAACCTATAATGTAGACAAAAATGAAATGATAGGAAAGTGTTTTGTCAAATACAAAACAAAAATGGTCTCTCAATCAATGAACAATCCAGAAAGTAAAAAAAATAAAAAACTCCAAATAAATCAAGGATTCTTTGTTGACAAATCACTCAGGACCAAGATCTAGATATTATACCCTTGTGACAAAAATCAAAATAAAAACTTGCAAAATTTACAAAGAAAACTTTCAATTTCCGAAAATGAATCAAATGCAAGCTTCAAACTAATAAATCAATCATTCACTAGTGTCATAAGTTCATCCCAGGAAGTTGAGGCAAAACTGTGTAGAAAAAAGAAAAATTGGCTATCTCCAACAATTCCTACAGGAATCGTTGTGGGTTGCAATGGAGCACAATGCAACAATATAGGGTAGTCGCATATTTCCAATAGGTTTGCACCTGTAGAGTGAGACGTCAAAGGATCGTCATGGTCTCTCTATAGAATACAATGCAATGATCTATGAAACTAAATGAAAATGGAAAGAAAGACAAAAAATTTCACTAAAGCTTCAGACCCAGGGAGCCTAGATGGACCACCCACAGACTTAGAGAATGAGGTTGACCAAAAGAAGGCAGGCTAAAAAAAAATAAGAGGAAAACAAACAAAATAAATATGTATCCCCAGTATGGTCACCAATTTTTTTATCGGATTAATCGACAAGTGTGGACACAAACAAATCTCCCTAACTTCCATAGGAAACTAGAACAAAATACACACTTTGCCTTAAACTTCATCATCATATAAACTAGTTTAATGAGGTACAAGTGAAATACCTTTTAAACGACGCTTGATAGTCACTAGTATCATCCTTGTATCTCCTTCCTTGAGTTTGCAGAATAGTAAGCTTGTCTAATAATCACAAACCAACAAAGAGGGAAAACAAAGATATATATATTCTAATGAAGTCTATGTATATGATCAAGGAATAGAAGACGAGATGATTATATAGGGAAGAAATGTATTACTGTATTAAATGAATAGAAAGTGGAGAATACAACCCATGCCTTGATGTTGCAAGGTCCCCTTTAAATGGCTCTTTGCTTCAACACACGGACCTTTTCCCCAATGCCTTGAATGAAGAAGATCGACAATTTGTCATGAAGAACTAAAGAAAATCTCTCAAGCATAATATGAAGTAGAACTCTCCATACAAACCTTAGCCTATTCAACCTTAGAATTTTCCATGAGAGATCCATCTTTATATAGTGTGAAAGAGAGATGGATGAGGAGATTAGGATGATCCCACCAAATCAAAGAAGAGAGTAAAATCCAAACTAATCGGAGGCCACCTCATCTTCTAGAAGATTCCCTTCTAGAACATTCGTGAAATTTGACTTTTCCTATGATTTAAGCATTATCGCACCCTATGCACAAGCAACATGCGATGATGTCGCATTCCAAGTTTAGGGCAGAGTGTGATGATCAAGAATCGTCGCACCCCATGCATATGGCAGGGTGCGACGACCTTCCTTGACATGGTTTTTGAGAGAGGAAAGAAAATCACTTTTCCCATGGAGAAAGTCTTCTTTTAATATTTTCAGGGAACATTAACAAATGTCGTCAGGTGATCACTAAGGTGACCAAGATAATGTGTAACAGGATTTCCTGAGTAAATGTTGATATGGTGCTTTAAATGGCATGTCACGTTGGCCATCTAGCTTCCTTTTCTATGCCTGACTGTAGTTAACGATCTTTTCGTTCCATCCAGCGCAATATGCATTGCTTGTCGTAGGTGGACATGCCCATATCCTCTTGTTTAAATTGACACAATGTTCACTTCGTTTAATATGATCATTCCAATTTTGCAAGTTCTGATACCTTGGGATTTTGATTACTCATTTTTTGGCTCCTATCACTACCTTTTTATTGTTTTACTTTCATTTTTCTACTTTTTATTTGGTTTTTCTTTCTTTTCTTGTTGTTATGGTACACTTACTGTAACACATGGTTTTATGTGCTCCACATGTCACTGCACATACAGTCTACTGTCTCTATAGATATTCAACTAACTTCCATTCACAATTCCCTCCAATATTTGTCCATCTAGGGTTCCCAACCATGCAACACCTGTCTCTGTTATATTTTGGATCACATACGACCCTAACCAATGCATGTGAAAATACTCTGGGTGTTGTAGATACTTGTTGTGATAGAGTAGTACCAGGTTGTCGACCTCGAATTTCTTGGTTCTAATATGTCTATCATGCCATGCCTTTTTTCTATATTTCTGCACCTATTGATGGAATTATGCCAAAAACATGTCCTCCTCAAGCTGGACTAACTGTGCCAATCTCTCCTCTATTGCACTTGTGTTCGAGAGCTCAATGATGGTTGCAATGCGCAAACTAGGTACAATGAACTTCATTTCCATTATTGCTTCATGTCCATAGACCAAC
>JZKD02S1379271.1:79219-92238 GCA_000966675.3 Picea glauca
ATTTCTAAAACAGTGGGGAAAAGGGCAGATTAAGCCACTGGAATTTATATATCTCTCCCTAAAATTTAATTTGAACTTAATTTGAAATGCCTTCGATGGTGGTGCTTTTCACTTTCCCCGCCAAGGGAATCCGCGAAAATTGAAATTAAAACTTTGCCAAAGTTTAAATGCGTCCGTCTCTCTCTTTTATATATATCTCTCCCTCAAACTTAATTTGAAATGGCTGCGATGGTGGTGCTTTTCAATTTTCCCGCCCAGGGAAACCGCGAAAATTGAAATTTAAACGCCTCTCATATATATATATATTAAAAATATAGACATAGGTGGCAGTGATTTTATGATTGACACAAATAACAATGTCATATAATAACGGTTATGTGAGCGTACCACTATTTCAGGAACCAATAAAACTTACAGAGCTGGCTCCAAGGGGATACGTTCCTGCAAAAAACTAAACTCAAATTGCTTGTGATCGAGTTTTACATTTTCTCCGAGACCTAGGTAAAAATAAAATTAACTAGAAAAACCAATGAAATAATAAAATTTGAGTCTACCGTGTTGTGATTATATAAAAACAACTTTGAATAATTAAGTTAGTGATCATGAGAGGGTGTTTAGGGTATGGAAGAAGCATCTAAGATTAAGGATGAGATGTGGATGCTAAGAAATTATAGTATTTGAATATATTTTTTTATAGAAAACAACTTCTCCCATGGTTGCATATGGGTGTGGATGTATTATAAATGTGAGAAATACTTAAGCTATGAGAGATTAAATGATTTTGATTTTGAGTTGGAGAATATCAGGGCTTAAATGTAACTTTGTGCTTATTAGACACCCATGTTCTCATTGTGCCTTGGGAGATATGCTTGGTTGTCTTAAGAACTTTCACCCATAAGCCAGATTACTCTATAACTTTCAACTCAAAATCATTGCACATTTGATATTGTAGAAAAATAAAATCATGTTAGTGTATATAAAATAGTTCCCATTTTTATTTTCACAAAATCAATACAAAATCCAACTAAATTAAAAATATAACTCATTTGAAACCCTTAGTGTTCTAAAACTAAGTAGTATGTTCCACGCTTGAAAGATTTGAAAGAAGGTAAAGGAGAGGTATTTAGTGCACCTCCACATCATACAAATTGATATAAAAGTGTGACTTGTCCACTGATAGTTTAAAGTCCAAAATGCCTGCAATCACTGCACTCAACTTCCCATTCACACCTAAGCCAACTCCTCCAATGGAAACCACCTCTACATGTGATGTTGGCTCTTCACTACCCCAAACGACGTGGGGACTCCCCCTTTTAGTAAAACCATCACATACTACAACCACAAGCATAAATGACATGGAGACTGCCCTTTTATTAAAGCCACAAACATACATGTATGACTCTCATAATCAGGCTCATCATGACTCAGATTCATTCATGTTATTTATCTCTTTGTAATCCTTATCACAAGAAGTTTAATACAACGCTAATAGACATGTCACACACATTGATTCCCACTAATCATTGCATTGTTAAGTACATTCAACTACATTACATGGATGGAATACAACATAGAAGGGTTCTTACTGATTTAGGATTTCCAATGATTTTGGTCACACTCTTGTTGGCATCCTTGAGTATATCTGAGTCGACCATGCCATCCAATCAGACATTGGTACTCAAATTGAGTGTAGGCATCATCAATTGCACTATTATACATCCCCATATTTGTTTCATCTACCATTTCTTTTACAAAGTCTCTCTATGTTACCATGGAGAGAGAGCGGCATATGAGATGAGAGTGATATAATAGAGTATTTCTATTCTCTTCCCATGTGGACACACTACCATCTCATTTGTCAGAAATAACCAATTTGTGAAAAGTTGTGGAAATTTCAGAGTGACCTCAAGATGTCGTGTGACAAAATGTCGCATTTTGGAGGAAATCCATCACCAACAAAGAAGAGTAGAGGGAATGTGTAATATGATGAGGGGTCTTGGGAAATCTTAACCGTAGGTTTAAAATCAAAAGTTCCACCTTCATCTTTTTTCCACTATGACGTGGATAAGGCCACTAGTATCCCCTTTATAAATTAGAAAATAATGAGAATTAGCTATGGGAAAGGCTTCAGAAGGGATTAATTATAATATACAAAATCAAAAGTTTGGAAGGAAAATAATGAACAAAATTTACAGTCATGTCTAGCAATAATCCATTAAAGGCTTCGTCCCTTCGTTGAAATCCTAGGTTATTCAATCTTGTAGAAAAATGAAACAAAATTATGTGGTTACATATGGAGAAAGGGATGGGAAATTGATTTCACTCTTTCTCTTTCTTGCTATACCCTTGTGACCATGGGATAGATGGAGGAAAATCGTTCATGTCCTACAATGGCCATATTATAGTTGATCAATGGAATTAAGTGATCTCTTATAGTAGGCATATTATAGTGGAGATACGAGGCATCGGGTACAAGACAAAACATTACTTACAACCTCTAGGACACGTCGAGACTACATGTGTAAACCTTGCATAAACATGTTACCTTTATGAGGACAAGTGTCATTCATTCAGATCCTTTTTCGAATGTGTTTTTTAATTAAAACAATAAGATTATGCTTATGAAAATAAAAGTGATGAAGCATTGTGGCATGAACAATTCTAGTTCCAACATCCTTTCTAGTTATAGGATCGGGTGAAGTAGTCATTATGATACTTGAAATGGTATTTCACCTGTTCTCCAATCATGCTCCATTTCTTAGGTATGCTCCCTCCTTTGTTTACTCGATCTAATCCAAGATAGATGAAGGTGAACATGTGAATTTTTATCTAAACATAAACTCTTGCTACACCATATATGACCCATGTTTTGGAAGCTCCTCGTCATCACACTAATGTCACACTCAGGAGAACTCACACATACATACTAAACAAGAGATCTTGTCCCTTACTCCATATTATTTGAAAATTGAGAACCAAGCTTTTTCTAGTAGTGGTATTTGAATCGTGAAGATTGGTTTCATTCCCAGGTGCAGTTTCCTCCACTCATAAAGGTGTAAAGTATGTCCAACTCAGAGTCCTGGGTGTCATCCATTGTGAGTTTGGGTTCATTCGATTGAGGGTTCCTAAAGGTGGTGATGTATTTGTGGAAGTGTAATTTCGCTTTCTTGAAATTATCATCTTCGATTATAACTAAACTGCAAGCCTTGATTATAATGTGGTTCTTGATCCACCCAGATATATAAAATTATTTTTTCAACAACAAATTAGACGATCAACTCCTCGACAACAAAAAATCAAGTTTACTTCATGCCAATAACGATGATCTTGTTCGCGATTGAACCACACTCTATCCAAATATTCTCAATTGATTCAACTATCTACTCATGGCATGTTGTTGATGGGGAGGCCAAAGGTCACATGTTCAAATCCAGTTGAGTCCCTCAGGAATACCAAACACTACCATGATTAGTGGTTGAGCCACCCTCAATTGGTTGAACCATGTATGAAGTCATGTTGTTAATGGGGAAGCCAAAAGTTACATGTTCAAATGTGAGTCCCTTGAACGTGCCAAACATAGTTCCCAAAAGTACCACATGAACAATCCTACATCAAAACATTGTGAAAAAAGGAAAAGATCCATAGCTTGTGGTTGAGCGATCTTCCAACAAAACATTATGAAAAAATGGGAAGATCCTATGAAATTTTGAATAAATACATAAAACTTATATACTTGAAAAACAATGTATATTGTAATAATTTATAAGTTAAATTATTTTAACTTTATAACTTTTAGAAAATTTAGAAATATTTAATTATATTTTTAGAAAATAATATTCAATTTAAAATTTAAAATAAACTTATATGACTATTTTACAATTACTATTTTATAATTAATTGAAAGAGTTGATGTAACTATTTATATGCAGTTTGCAAACTCTTTACCAAATATTAATTTCTTTTATATAAATTAAAATACATCGAGCATGAAAGCCATTTAAATTTGTATGACTTCATGATCTCATATCCCGCTGGGTTAACTTAAGCGGTAAGGTGCTGTGAATTATAATGAGGAGGTTCAAGTCCATAAACAAGAGGTTTCAGGTTCAAGTCCCTGCATTAGCTATGTTAATTTTAATGATTGAGTGTTGTGAATTATAAATGAAAAGTTTCAAGTTCAAATCTCTATTGAATTAACTCTACTTATTAAATGGATTAGCTATAATGATCCTCTAGTGGATGAGTGCTATAAATTATAAACAAGAGGTTCAGGGTTCAAGTCCCTGGACTGGCTGGATTAAGTCCAATCACTGAGTGTAAGTATTGTAACTTATAACCAAAAGCTTTGGAGTGATGCCAATTATATTCAGGAGGTCTGGGGTTCAAGTTCTCGTACCGAAATAAGAAATACTTCATTTTAATGTAAAATATTTTCTTTTTGTTTCTACTTTCTCCCTAGGGTATCAAATTTCAATAATAGTGAAAGGAAGACTTTGAGTAGTCCCTACGGATTCACAAAGATCACATTGGACGCTAATATGTTCAGGTTTAGGTCAGGTACTGATCATGAATGCACTTCATAGATTGTGTATATAAATATTATGTAGGGTTTTTAGCCTAGGGATTTACAAACATAGCTCTCAATGTCACGCTAATACTCTCAGGTTTAGGTCAGATTCTGAACAGGATTGCACTTAATAGAATGTGTATATAAACATTGTGTAGGGTTTTTTTGTGTTGACCGTCTCATTCAATTTTAATATTTTGACAGGGCTTTCAATTACTACCTCTGGCTATGTTTTTCCGAAAGCATTTCTCCAGTGAGTTCCAAAACTTATCTTCGCTATTATCCTGGCTGGACCCATGTTTAAGAGGAAAACATTTAGGCCACTATTTTTCATTTAGCTATTCTTTTCCATTTTTACTATATCCATAAATATCTAAACAAGTTAGTGAGGTTTTACAAATATTTATGATTTGTATTCTGAATAATTAAACATTTCCTCGAAGCTTTAAAGTTCTGGCGGGAAAAATATTGTCCTCTAAAGAAACATTGTTGCATTCAGGCTTTGGAAGCCCTATGAAATCATTTCTGCAATAAACTAGTAGGAACTGCCATTGCTCTTTTATCTACCAGATTGTTCTGGAATAACCACATTCATATAATTCATTTAACAACTCCATAAAACCTTAATTGAAGAAACTCAAGGAGAAATCATCATTGTAGCTTTGTGGCTTCGGACGAGGAAGTCGAGATCTTTCGGACGAGGAACTCCAGGATGAAGCCTGGAGTTGACCAATTCTATAAGAAGTGACGCGACTCCCTGGGAATGGATCTTTAAAAATTCCAAAATTTAATAAAAAATTTCAAAGGCAGGAGAAGGTTGGAAACTTACCAAGCTTTAGAGACGATTGTTCATTCACTATGCCTTCAGAACCGACAAATTCAATGATCTTTCTCAGTATAAGCAGATGAACGACCACCCATGCATTCTGTGCAGCTGCTGCCAGTGATTCGATGACCATCATTCATATCCAGGGCATAGGCGTATGAAAGAGATTCATAAAAGGCACAACAACAGGAGGCCGAGGGTCATTTTAATCACTGTAATCAGTAAATCCCTCCGCTTCGATCTGTATAGTCTCGGAATGCTTTGAAAATCAGGCGACGGCCACTCTGAAAGCTCCATGATTTCTAAAACAGGTGGGGAAAAGGGAAGAATAAGCCACTGGAATTTATATGTCTCTCCCTAAAATTTAATTTGAACTTAATTTGAAATGCCTTCGATGGTGATGCTTTTCACTTTTCCCGCCCAGGGAAACCACGAAAATTGAAATTTAAACTTTGCCAAAGTTGGAAATTTAAATATGTCTCTCCCTCAAACTTTATTTGAAATGGCTGCAATGGTAGTGCTTTTCACTTTTCCCGCCCAGGGAAAACGCGAAAATTGAAATTTAAACGCCTCTCATATATAGATACATTAAAAATATAAACATAGGTGGCAGTGGTTTTATGATTGACACAAATAACAATGTCATATAATAACGCTTATGCGAGCGTACCACTATTTCAGGAACCAATGAAACTTATAGAGATGGCTCCAAGGGGATACGTTCCTCCAAAAACTCAACTCAATTTGCTTGTGATAAGTTTTACATTTTCTCCAAGACCTAGTTGCAAAGTCTTTTTGTGTCCTTTTTAAAAACTATATATTACATGGAGGTAGTCTTACTTTATAGTTACCAAACTCCTTCTAGGTTTAAAAAACAAAAATCAAACAATAGTATAGGTGGTGAAAGGGTTTTTCCAAAAAAACAATCTTGATTGACATAGTTAAGTGATGAAGAATTGTAGGTGAAACATGGTCATCCGTAAAAATAAAATTGATTAGAAAAAACAATGAAATGAATAAAATTTGAGTTTAGCCCAGACTTTGTTCATCTTATAATGATAACGTGTTGTGATTATATAAAAACAACTTTGTATAATTAAGTCAATTGTTCACTTAGGAAACCAAAACATACAGATTTCCAATGCCAATGAAGTTGAATGATGATGAGAAAACCTTGAAGGTGGAGAGTTTTAATTAATTATTTTTAATCCATTGGAAAAAAACCATTACTTGATGTTGTATAGATTGCCACTATTTTTTTATGCAAAAATGATGTATTTTCCAGGGTTCATATAAAAGAAGTAGAGCAATTGTTTGCAAAACTTCCCCTCTTTGACATCCTTCCTCGTGAGAAGGTGTTTAGGGTATGGAATATGCATCTAAGATCAAATATCAGATATGGATGCAAGGAAATATTAGAGTTTGAATATATTCTTTATAGAAAACAACTTCTCCCATGGTTGCATATGGGTGTGGATGGATTATAAATTTGAGAAATACCTAAGCTATGAGAGATTAAATGATTTTGATTTTGAGTTGGAGAATATCAGGGCTCGAATGTAACTCCGTGCTTATTAGACACCCATGTTCTCATTGTGCCTTGGGATATATGCTTGGGTGTCTTACGAACTTTCACCCATAAGCTACTCTATAAATTTCAACTCAAAATCATTGCACATTTGATATTGTAGCAAAATGAAATTATGTTATTGTATATAAAGTGGCTCCCATTATTATTTTCACAAAATCAATAAAAAATCCAACTAAATTAAAATATAAACTCATTTGAAACCCTTAGTCTTCTAGCACTAAGTAGTATGTTCCATATGTTAGTGGGTAGTGCTTGAAAGATTTGAAATAAGGTAAAGGAGAGGTATTTAGTGCACCTCCACATCATACAACTTAATATAAAAGAATGACTTGTCCACTGATAGTTTAAATTCCAAAATGTTTGCAATCACTGCACTCAACTTCTCATTCACACCTAACCCAAGTCCTCCAATGGACACCACCTCTACATGTGATGTTGGCTCTTCACTACCCCAAATGACATGGGGCATCCCCCATTTAGTAAAACCATCACATACTACAACCACAAGCATAAATGACATGGAGACTCCCCTTTTATTGAAGCCACAAACATACGTGTATGATTGTCATAATCAGGCTCATCATGACTCAGATTCATTCATGTTACTTATCTCTTTGTAATCCTTATCAAAATAAACTTAATATAACACTAATAGACATGTCACGTGCAACGATGCCCACTAATCAATGCATTGTTACATGCATTCAACTACATTACATGGATGAAATACAACATAGAAGGGTTCTTATTGATTTAGGCTTTCCAATGATTTTGGTCACACTCTAGTTGGCATCCTTGAGTATATATGAGTCGACCATGCCATCCACTCAGACATTGGTACTCAAATTGAGTGTACAGGCATCATCAATTGCACTATTATACATCCCCATGTTTGTTTCAACTACCCTTTCTTTTACAAAATCTCACTATGTTACCATGGAGGAAGAGCGGTGTATGAGGTGAGAGTGATATAATAGAGTATGTATATTCTCTTCCCACGTGGACACACTGCCATATAATTTGTCAGAAATAACCAATTTGTGAAAATTCCATGTGGACATTTCAGAGTGACCTCAAGATCTCGTGTGAAAAAATGTCGCATTTTGGAGGAAATCCATGACCAACAAAAAAGAGTAGAGGGAATGCGTAATATGATGAGGGGTGTTAGGAAATCTTAACCATAGGTTTAAAATCAAAAGTTCCATCTTTTTCTTTCCACCATTACATGGATAAGGCCACTGGTATCCCCTTTATAAATTAGAAAATAATGAGAATTAGTTATGGGAAAGGCTTTAGAAGGGATTAATTATCATATACAAAATCGAAAGTTTGGAAGGAAAATAATGAACAAGTTATATTCAAGTCTAGCCATAATCCATTAAAGGCATCATCCCTTCGTTGAAATCCTAGGGTTATTCAATCTTGTAGAAAAATGAAGCAATATTATGTCATTACATATGGAGAAAAGGAAGGGAAACTGATGGATAGATGGGATAGATGGAGGAAATTCATTCATGTCCTATAATGGCTATATTATAGTTTATCAATGAAATTAATTTATCTCTTACAATAGGCATCTTATAGTCGAGATACGAGGCACTAGGTAGAAGACAAATCATTACTTACAACCTTGCATAAACCTCTTACCTTTATGAGGACAACTGTCATTCATTCAAATTCTTCTTTGAATGTGTTTTTTAATTAAAACAATAAGATTTTGCTTATGAAAATGAAAGTGATGAAGCATTGTGGCATGAACAATTCTAGTTCCAACATCCCTTATAGTTATAGGATCGGGTGAAGTAGTCATTTTGATACTTGAAATGGTATTTCACATGTTCTCCAATCATGCTCCATTTCTTAGGTATGCTCCCTCCTTTGTTTACTCGATCTAATCCAAGATAGATGAAGGTGAACATGTGAATTTTTATCTAAACATAACCTCTTTCTACAACATATCTAACCCATGTTATGGAAGCTCCTCATCATCACATTGATGTGACACTCAGGAGAAATCACACATACATACTAAACAAGAGATCTTGTCCCTTACTCCATGTTAATTGAAAATTGAGAACCAAACTTTTTCTAGTAGTGGTATTTGAATCACGAAGATTGGTTTCATTCCCAGGTGCAGTTTCCTCGACTCATAAAGGTGTGGGGTATGTCCAACTCAGAGACCTGGGTTTCATCCTCTTTGGGTTTGGGCTCGTTCGATTGAGGGTTCCTAAAGGTGGTGATGTATTGGTGGAAGTGTAATTTCGCTTGCTTGATATTATCATCTTCGATTATAACTAAACTGCAAGCCTTGATTATAATGTGGTTCTCGATCGACCCAGATATATAAAATTGTTTTTTCAACAAAAAATTAGTCGACGAACTCCTAGACAATGAAAATCAAGCATAGTTCATGCCCATATCAATGTTCTTGTTCGCGATTGAGCCACCCTCTATCCAAATATTCTCGATTGATTGAACTATATACTCATGGAATGTTGTTAATGGGGAGGCCAAAGGTCACATGTTCAAATCCAATTGAGTCCCTCAAGAATACCAAATGCTACCATGGTTGGTGGTTGAGCCACCCTCAATTATTTGAACCATGTATTAAGTCATGTTGTTAATGGGGAATGGGGAGGCCAAAGGTCACATGTTCAAATGTGAATGAGTCCCTCGAGCGGGCCAAACATAGTTTCCAAGAGTACCAAATACTACCATAGCTTGTGGTTGAGCGATCCTCCATCAAAACATTGTGAAAAAAGGGGAAGATTCATAACTTCTGGTTGAGCGATTCTCCAACAAAACGTTGTGAAAAAATGGGAAAATCCTATAAGATTTGGAATAAGTACATAAAATTAATATACTTGAAAAAACAATGTATATTATAATAATTTATAAGTTAAATTATTTTGACTTTTTAATTTTTCGAAAATTTTCTTATATTTAATTATATTTAAAAAAAATTATTCAATTTAAAATTTAAAATAATTAATTAATTTTGACTATTTTATAATTAATTGAAAGAATTGATGTAACTATTTATATGTAGTTTTCAAACTCTTTACCAAATATTAATTTTTTTTATATAAATTAAAATATATCGAGCATGAAATCCATTAAAATTTGTCTCACTTCATCGAAATATTTTGTATTTTGTAATTATACACGATAACCAAACATCAATTTATAGATCGCATATTCCTCGACAAACTTGTAGTGTCTTAAAAATTTTACATCAGCTTTCACATGTTATAATGTTCAAACACCCATTTAGTTAAAATGAGAAAAATTTAAACAAAACCGCAGTAAATACTAAAACTGTTGAAGCAGGCATATACATGTACAGCGAGAATAAATTGAATAAACAATTTTAGAATTCGATTGTATGAGACGTTCAGAGAGAAACACGACACTCAAGTATCAGTTGGTCGTCAAATTTCTGAGAGTGATGAACGTTCAAGAATGTGTACGAAAAGTCTTTGGCGTTAATTAGAAGGGATATCTGGCAAATTGTAAGTGGGCTTTGACAAAGAATATGCGGTTGGTTTAAGGGGCCTTCGACATACGACGAAGGTCGGTGGGGATTCGTCCAAACGCCTTTGGCGTAATTAAAAAAGAAAAAAACAATGTACACATGGAAGGTAATATTAATAATTTTTTCAAAAGACAAAAACTTATACAAGTAAAATATAATCACGTTAATATACATAAAGGTAAATTTTTAATTAGATAATAAAAATGATAAAAACAATTTACAAGATTTTTGAAGCCACATATAAAGGTTTTCTTGAAAAGAAAGTTAGTAATTAATGATAAAATTGAATTTTAACAATTTACAAGATTTTTGAAGCCACATATAAAGGTTTTCTTGAAAAGAAAGTTAGTAATTAATGACAAATTTGAATTTTATTTTAGTATTTTCAAGGGGTTCAAAGTGGCCTTGGTTTTAGGTGGGTAATTCAAAAAACATTCTTAAAAAAATAATTTTTTTAAGAATTTTTCATTTAATAAAAATAATAAATATATTAAAATGTTAAAAAATAAGGGTTACATTTTCAATAATTCATCAATGTCTTCACTTCAAATGTTTGGTTGTTCAATGACCATTGTTTCATCACACAATACTTATCTTTAGCATCTGAATACTAAAATCATCTCTATTCTAGTTGGCTCTAATCTATTCCCTAATACAATGTACCTTTCCAAGGTGTACCCTTCCACAAAATATCTCACATCTTGATAATATCCTTCCATTGTATTGGTGTATGCATTATTTTATGTGTCACAACTTAATGAAATATTCTCGAAGAATCTTAGACACCTTGTCTTTGTGAATCCCCACTTAAATTCATGTCTAATGAGCATTGCCAATTCTTGTGAATATGGGAATTGACTTCACAATGGTTTACATAATTCATGTATTGAATCCCACACTCACCATAATGTCATTTTCTTTGTTATCTTTGTGTTTGACACTCACCATAATGCCATTTCCTTTGTTATTTTTGCCTCCACTCTTGGCTGTGTAAAACACCAAAATAATGAGTCATAGGTTATGAATGTAAATTGTAATGACATTGGAAGATTATTAGTACTGATTAATTACAAATGAGTTGTTGAATGCCACTTTTCATGAGCAAACAATAGATATTGATAAAACCCATGGAAATAATGTCATCTCTCATTTTTCATGTTCACAAATTCCATCTGAGTGATGTATCGAACATGCTGATTCATATTTATGTCATTGCATTCATAATGTTATGTGTTTACCTGTTAAAATCTGTGACATGGTTATGGCTTTGGTATGTAATATGATTATTATTTCATCTCATTGGTGGACCTCTCAACCACTTAGTATGTAATCCATGGCATCCCCACTAGTACAGTAGATAATGGAATGCAAAACAACTAAGAATTGAATGTAAATCTCTAAAGAGTACACCAATCTTGTACAAATTTGGTCACACTCATCATAAAGATAATGCATAGTTTTTATTTGTTTCGCATAAAACTATTTAATGTTTATGTTTGGGATTAAGAAATGTATTAATCTTGGTGAAATTTTTAACTTGTATGTTATTTATCAAGCTTAGATATGAACTTGCACAAAATAAACCTTCTTAACATCACAAAACCCAAAATTTTGATTACAACAATGAGAATTGTGATTCTATTAATTCAATTTATAGCATCATCAAATCATCATTCATTTATCCTCTAAAATGATAATTCCCCTTTTCTTGATTCTATGCATCTTTCTTTCACTTTCTTCTTTTTGTTTCTAGCAACATTGACATTAGTGCATGATGATACTTTGCAAATATTTTATGATTTCCCCATTGTTCTCTTTCCCCTTGCATTGTCCCAATCCCAAGATCAAGAAGAGGTATCCTTTGCAACATTAATGCTTGGAACAACATTTTTGAAGTTGGGTGGAATTCTTAAGAAATATAGGGAGAAGCTAACACAAATGTTACAAGCATCAAACTTATGCAATAGGGATTATGTTCTAACATTCCACTTGTTCATGCATTTTAGCATGGTTTGAGAGATAAAGTGAACACTCAATATCCTCAATAAAAATAACATACTTGGTAGTCTTGATGAGTAATTTCCTTTATTTTCATGTTTCTATGGATTTTGGGAAGCTCAAAATCATAAGCATTTTAACCTAAATGATAAGCAATAGATGCAATCATGCTAGATTGTTATGTTCTTAGAGGCCTATAACACAAGTTCTCTCTCTTCGTTGCTTTTATAGTACTTTGATAGAATTATCACCCTTCAAGAAAAACTAAGAGACCTACAAAATTTTGTTTTTTTCTAATAAGATCTAGAATGAACATAACACTCATAGCTAACAAGAATTGAAATATTCTCAAAATGTCAATATAAGATGCAATGCACATACATTATATAAATACATCTAGTTAACATCCTCTCTTATATAGATATTAACAAAAACTTTTGATTTTATAATTGTATCTAAAGTTTTATATCATTATTTTTAACATTTTGAAATTTCTCAAAAA
>JZKD02S1379271.1:94087-108424 GCA_000966675.3 Picea glauca
GCAGGCAAAGGGTGCGTGGGATGTTTTACATATTGGAGTTAGTTACAAGGCGTCTTTGATGATGGAATTCACAATGTTTCAAAGTCAAATTACAATAAAATCCAACTCTTAAAGTGAAATTACAATAAGATGGCAACCTGGCACGTTGCCTTGGAGTTGCTAGAATCCTAAGTAATTCATGTCATCTAATATGGTGGACACCGGAGGAGGGCCCGCCCGCATCATATCTGGGCCTGTAAAACCCGGGAGATCATATCCGGCCCTGTAGTTTTAGCTTAAAAGTCGGATTGCTTCGACTCTCATAAGTTTGCTTCATAGAAATTTGCACGAGGCCTCGAAGAGGGAAAAAATTACAGCCTGTAAATATTTTGAAAATTTGAAAATTCATAATTTTCAAATTTTCTCGAATCATTATTTAAATTTCTTAATTCTGATATTTATTTATGAATAAAATATGTATAATCAAAATAAATAATAACAATTTGAAAAGTTGCCCTCTAAATTGTGGTAAGTTCTATGTCATCCACAGTGGTAGGTAGAATTGTTGTCTATAATCCTCCCTGCCATCCGTACGTAGAATTGTTTGTAATCCTCTTAAAAGTCTAAAAATATTATATCATTTGGTCACATATTGTCATTTTGCTCGGTATATTTATATATAATTGTTTTCAAAAACGTGAAATATTACATTCCAAAATGACAGATTTGTCCAGCAACGCAGGCTTGGATCAGAGGAGACTTTTGGTCTCAAAAATATTAAAAACTGTCATCACAAGAAAGTGCCCAAACCCACATAAACTCATACCCTAGGTAAACTATCGAGACACAACAAGTGTAGCCACTTTAGGACCATAGAAGATAAAAAATGAAAAGCATAAGCTTTCTCTCTTGGAGGCTAAAAAAGACTTAGGTATAGGGTGGGCTTTTCATGGCCATCTACCTAATGGTTGTATGTAATTTTTCCTTCTTGCTTTTGAAGCACCAACTTGGAAAGACGATCAACTGCCTTATTGCTTTCTTTGTAGATATATGAAAATGCGAGTGTGCTGAAAGATTTTTTAAGGTCTCTTAATCGTTCCTTCCAGCAGTCCAAAGAAATAACATTCAAGATTCTTTTGTTGTTTAACTAGTTTATGACAATTTTTGAATCTCCAAAAACTTGTAATTTTGAGATGTGCAACCGAGAAGCTAGTGTCAAGGTTTCCCATACACCCAACAATTTTGCCTTTGTGTTTGTTCCTGGACCACAATTGATTGTCCAATTGATTGTCGAGTGCTCATTTATCCAAAGCATCCCTCCAGCAGCACTAAATACTCCATTTGTGAGAGTTGCACCATCGAACCATCCTTTTGTGACAGAGTCCTTTGGAATTTCCTTTATGGATCTGTACACTTTTAATTTTATTTTTCAGTATGGTTGTCAACTCCTCCAAGTACTCCAATGGTCACAGCATGAAAAGAAGGGATTTTAGTTTCAAAGAGAACCTTGTTTCGTTCGAGCCAAACAAATCATCTTATGATGGCACGCAGATAGGGGTAAGTAGTATTTTGTATATTCCATCTATCATAGCAGTCTACCACTAAGGATCCCTCCCAGACAGAGGTAATAAAACGAGCTCTTTTACCCCTATCCCAATTTTTTTTAGTAAAGGCACAATCTATGAACAAATGCATAACAATCTCCCTCTCCTTTAGGCACATGTGACAAATGTTTGGCCCAACCCATCCTTTGCGTTGTAGATTATCCCGCGTAAGAATTTTATTATCCAAAGTTAGCCAAGTGAAGAGTTTTATTTTGAGGGCACAATCCCATGACCATAGTTTCTTTCACCATCCACCAATAGAATGTTGCCAAAGTTTTGTAGCTAAGGATGAGTAGACATTTCTCACCGAAAGGATGCCCAAATTGTCTCCTCTTGTCCATCTCATCTCATCTTGTCTGCTTAGAATTTGCACACCTGCCACATCAAGGACCTACAAAATAAAACCCATTCAAATGCTTGAGATCTTGCAACACCAATCTCCTCGCTATCGAGCCAAGAAGAAAAAATCATTCCCGGACGAATGGAACTGCTAACCTTATAAAGAAAGTGAATTTTTTATTTTATTTAGAGTATCTACAAGCTATTTTGAGAGAAAAGAAGCATTCCCCATATCCAAGATCCGATCCTTGTCTAATAAGATCGAGAGTCTAGAACTAGGGCTCCAACTTATCCAATGTAATAAGAGGTGTAGTGACTTTAGTAGGTTCCTCCAGGTCTGTGAGGCTCGAGTTGCATGAAAAGTAGTCGATCTAAGCTAGGTAGAAACCGAGTTGTAAGGGAGATACTTATCTTTAGTTACACAATGCCAGATGCGATCTTTCAATAAAACTCTCCACAAAGTGTTTTCCAACAACGCCCTATTGAAAAGTTGTAGATTCCTTAACCCCCAACCACCAAAACGTTAGTTTTTTCAATAGACTCCCACCCGTTGAGGTGATAATGTTGTTTTCCTCTCATGTTCGACCATAAGAAGGAGAAGATCAGTTGTCTGATCCGATTGAGAACAGAGGACGTGATTTGTTCCAAGGCCATCCAATACACAGGCTAGCTCTCCAGGACATATTTTATAAGAACATATCGTCCCCCCAGGGAAAGCCAACGATTCCACCACTAGCTAATTCTATTTTCAAACTTTGTAATGAGCCAACGCCAATCTGCAACCTTGTAGTTGTCCTATTTTAAAAAGAAACCAAGGTAGTTTATACCATCCACAAGCTCTCCAAAATTGTATGGAAGAAATACTTTGAAAGTATCTACTGTTGCACGAAATTGTTAGTCAGCGCTCCCCGGTGTATCGTGACAAGGGACTAATCGCCTCTCGTAGATCCTTGAAATATGGTGGTGGTGAGTTTACCAATCACCTGCGGGTTTTGGTGTAATGAAAACCGTACTACCAACAAATGGTATCAGATCTAGAGGTCACGAGTTCGATACACACTCGGCTTGCACTGAGGGGGAGATTTTTGCATGAAATTGCAAGTAGTCAGTGCTCCCTGAGGTATCACGACAAGGGACTAATCGCCTCTCGTGGGTGCTTGAAATCTGGCGGTGGTGAGTTTACCAATAACCTGCGGGCTTTGGTGTAACGACATCCGTACTACCAACATCTACAACCTCATGTTGTACCCCATAAGTATAGAGGAAATATTTTTGGGGGTTAAATTCTAAACCCATTGCTTTACAAAATACAGATAAAATTTCTTCAATCTCCATCCATTCTTCTAATGAGGCCTTTGACATTATGAGGACATTGTCCACAAAAAATAGATGAAGTATCTTGATAACTATGGATACTTTGACCCCTGGCAACTTCTCGACAGCCTGTCCTTTCTTTAAAGATAAGCTAAGTCCTTCCATCACAAAAATAAATAGTAGTGGCGATAGTGGACATCCTTGTCTTAAGCCTCTACCACTATGAAAGAAAGATGTAGGCTCCCTATTTATCAGAATTGAAAAAGTAGTTGAAGTCACACAACTCAAAATCCAGTTAGTAGTAGGTAGGCCAAAACCCGACTGTAGTAACGACAATCTTAAAAAATCCCAACTTATGCAATCATATGCCTTCCTAAGATCAAGCTTCAAATCATAGATTTTTTTTTTTTTTCCTTAATACTATGTATGAATTCATGAGCAGTTCATATAGCATCTAGGATCTATCTTCCTTTAAGGAAGCCCAATTGCTCATCAGATAAAGATCGGGATAGAATAAGTCTAATACTATTAGAAATTATTTTTGCAATGATTTTATAACATAGATTACATAGAGAAATAGGTCTAAAATCACCAAAAGAGGTAGGCTTATTTACTTTCAGAATAAGAGAAAGAAAGGTCAAATTTATAAATTTAATCACTTCACCTCTAATTCTGGAATCCTCCACTGCTTCCAATAGGTGCTCCCCAACTAGGTTGAAAAATTGGACATATAATTCAACCATCCACCCGTATGGACCGGGGCTTGTGTCCATTGCAAATCCTTTTAATACCTCAAGTAATTAATCTCTAGTAAAAGGTTTTTCTGGATCTCTAACATCCTCCTCATCAATAGGACAAGGAAAGAGTTCAATGGTGGATATATGATCCGTAATGACACTTTTCCCCTGGTCCTCAAAGAAACTTTTCAAGTGCCTGGCAACTTCACATTTTATTTCCTTCTGCCTTGAATGTAACTGTCCATTTTCATATTGAATCTCCCATATGTGTTCGTTTTTTCTCCTCTAACTAGCAAACTGGTGGAAAAACTTTGTAGTCTTATCCCCACTTTTGATCTAGATCACCCTACTTCTCTGTCTCCATAGTTCTTCTTCATCCTGTAGAAGCGTGTTTCATTTTTCCTCTAGATTCTTTAAAAGGATGTCCAATTCTATGTTCATCTATCCCCTTGATCTCTGTCCATGAAAATCCCGAATATCCTATTCAATCTTTTCGAAAATAAGGAGGTTTTTGGCTCTAAAATCTTTGGCCCACTCCTTTATATGAAACTTTAACTATTTTAGTTTCATTATTAATCTCCTCTGCTCTCCAGATTCTTGTAAGAAAATAGGATCGGCCCAAACTTCCATGACAATTGAACAGAAGGAATCAATTTTCAACCATGTTGGATTTAGTTTTAAAGGATGTGCAATCTGGTTTGAAAAATTCCCTAGTTGCAAGAAAATTGGAGCATGATCAGAAAAAAAAAGGATAGTGTATCCAAGACCTTCCAACTCAGGATAAGAGATCCTCTGATAGGAAAAACTGGTCAAGTCTCTTAGATATCTCTTCCCTACCTTTCCTGCCATTACGCCACATAGGAGCCACAACAACCAAAAAAATGTCAACTCATTGGTTTTTATGGAAAATATTCTTTAAAAAGGTTGCCAATGGATCCAAATGAATTGTGTCCCCCCAAACCTCATTTCCACTAAGTATGAAGTTGAGGTCCCTAGCAATGATCAGGTCTTTTTGAGCTTGCAGACCCCTATTATCCACCTTACTCCAAAGAGAATTCCTTTCAGTACAAGGTCCATAGACATTTAAAAGGAAGAAGGATTTGTTGTATTCTAAACGAGTACATGTCAAGAAAATGCCACCACAACTTAAGTAAGGTGTAAAAACATACTTATTTGGATCCCAGGAAACCAAAAGTCCACCTCAATTCCCAACAAAAATGACCTCACACATCAACCATTCAGGCTAAAAAGAAGTCATGAAATATCTCGCCTTCATCTCAATAACCAGAGTTTCTTGCAGGAAAACTATATTCGGGCGCGTTTTTGAGAGAAATGTACGAAAGGAGGTTGATTTCAGGGATCCTCCTATCCCTATGATGCTTAATTATAGTAGGATCATGACTTATCTCAGAGTTAAGATGGATATGTTGTTAATAGATAGAGGTGTTGGTTCCCGCTCTTTTCCAAGCACTCTTGACCATTTTTAAAGGAGAAATCTCAAGCCCCAGTCCCCTCGACCAAGAAAAGTCCTTAGTGACTTCCTCCCTATCCCTTTTTACCACCCCAGGATCAGAAAAAGACTCATCACGAAATAAGACAGAGTTCCCTTAATAAATAGACAATGGAGTAGGACCTGTAGCCTCTCCGATGGAGGGAACCAGGGTGTTAAGTACCCTATCAAGAGATCTTTTAACCTCATCATAGTCCTTATACCCAGGTCCAAGACTGCATTCACCAAAAATATCACCTGAAAAATCCCCATCAACTCCGTGTTCATAGGAGGGTCCTGCTACAACCCGAGACTCACAGAGTGGGCCTACTTTGTTCTAGGTCTCTACAGAAGGATTGAGGGTATGTTGGATTTCCACCCCAACTCCTAGGGTCACTAAGTCCTCCAAATAAAGCTCTAACTCCTCCCCATAGAAATCAACAGACACAGATTCATGATCCAACGCAACAGACGGTTCGATATTGTCACGTTCCAACAATGACAGAGAGAAAAAAAGAGAAGGACAATGTTTCTTAAGCTTACCCACAAAAATTTCATTTGTCGCCTTCGGATTAGTCACCACCGTCGCAGGAGAGTGATCTTCTACACCAAAAGAGTTTACTCCAGGAGAAGTAGGATCAGATGCCTTCCAGAGGAGTGAGTCCTCCAAGATGTCCTCCTCCACAGAGCCCTAACAGACCCTTCTTAGATGTCCGACCCTGCGACAGAAAGTGCATATGAAGGGAATACCCATATAGTCCATCCCTTGACATAAAAGGTGACCCATCCACTCAATCTATATCGCCAACTAGTATCCCATCGTGTATGTCACATATTGTCATTTATGTACGAGTTGGACGCATGTTATCATTTACATACATGGCCATAAATCATCATAATATTTGTGTGAGTTATTTTCTCTTTAATGTATCTCTTCAATTGTCATGTGCTATAAAAATTAGTTGAGTGTTTAGTTTGATATATTAAAAATACTTATACAAAATGCAAAGAAAATTTGAAGAAAATAAATCCAAAAACATAATAATGTAATTTTTCATTTTTCTATCTAAAAATTAATAAGATAGACAAAGTACCTATTTTAGTTATTGGTTTAATAGAGTAAAAAACAACCACTTAGTTATTAGTCCCTGCGAAAGGCGTAGAGGGACTATAATGGTTGATAATTTGTTGACTTCATATTAATATGTCCTTTGACTATAAATTTTCGCATTATCTATATTGTTCAAACTATAGAAGTAAAAACATTATTTTTTATATAATAAAAAAACCTTATATGTCATTGTCTCATTGGAAAACAGATTCAAAGTCTTATTGCCATCTTCGTTGTTCCCAATGTTGTAAATGTTTAGATATCCAAATTTTTGAGCATGGACGCTCTTTTTTATTTTTTTTATTTTTATTGAAATGTTTACATACTGAAAGTTATGAGCATCAACGCTCTTTTTTAATGTTTTTATTATTTCTATTTGTATTGAAATGTTTACATACCGAAAGTTTTAATCATTGACACTCTTATTGAGGTACTTGAATAGGCCTAACAACTTAAATGTTTACATAGTGCAAGGCCCTTAAACATGCCTGACAACTTAAATGTTTGCATAGCGCGAGGCCCTTAAAACATCCCTGACATCCTTAAATGTTTACTTAAATAGGCTTCTCACAGTACATTTTTCCTTGAATATTTCCATACAATGTTGCAGTGAATTTGGACAATATTGTTTTCCACTACCAATTGCATAGCCATCATACGTTTCATACTTCTTCTATTCTTGGAATGCAATTTAGTCATCATTGAAGATACATATATTGTCTACTGGTTTGTTGGTTGCTTCTTGTTCATTGGTTTGTTCTTGTTTGTTGGTTCGTTGACTCATCGGTTACTGCTTGTTGTTGTTCGGTGAAACTTTGCAAGGTTGAGGTCCTACACCTGTAGTTGGACCTATTGGTGCTTGTTGCTTTCTTTTGTTTTCTTCAACTTTGCAAGGTTGGGGTCCTGCACCCGCAGTTGGAGTTGTTTTTTTACTTTGTGGGGTTCAAGTCCTGCACCCACAATTCGACCTGCACTTCTTTCGTTCATCGTTGCCGATTAAGTTTTGATACCATAATTTCATTCATATTCATTCTTTGTTGTTTACTGTTTGCAGTTTGCAAGTAAGAATGTTTAAGTATTTCCACTCACATGGTCATCATATGTTTTGGATTTGTTCTATGCTTGGAATGCAATTTGGTCATCAATGAAGATACATATATTGTTTACTAGTTCAGTGATTGTTGCTTGTTCATTGGTTCATTGGTTCTTCGGTTGCTACTTGTTGTTGTTTGGTTCAAGTTTGCAAGTTTGTGGTCTTGCAACTACAGTTGGGCATGTTGGTGCTTGCTCATTGGTTTGTTGCTTGCTGGCTGCTTTTGTTTTCTTTGACTTTGCAAGGTTGGGGTCCTACACCACCAGTTAGAGCTGTTTTTTGCACTTTTCAGTGTTCAAGTCCTGCACCCGCATGTGGACCTACAGTTTTGTCATTCATCATTAACGAGTAAGTTTCAATAGCATACTTTCATTCGTATTCGTTTTTTACTATTTGTTGTTTTCAATTTGCAAGTAAGAATGTTTATGTATTTATTCATTGTTCTTGTCCTCCAGACTTTCCATAGAGGTTGGCATATATTTTTCTCCTGCTCTTAAATTTTCCTCCAATTTTTTTGTGGGACTCTGCACCATCTCCATGCCAATGTCGTGTGCACAACTCTGTCTATAATTTTTTCTAGAATTGCAAATTCCAGTCCTTTGTCATGTGTGACGAAGTGGAAATCTAGCACCTATATCATACTTGCCTATCCCGTACGGGAATCAAACCCGTGTCTTTCACATGAAAAATATGATGTCAAGCTTGTTTCCTTTGCATGATGTTCTTGTAGATGAAAACTGAATGTAGGTGTATAAGGGCTAGGTATGGTACAACGATGCATAGGCTGCAACAAAATTGCACAAAATTGGCATATCTTTCCATCCTATTCTTAAATTTTTCTCCAAATTTTTCTCCTAATGGTGAACCATACCTACATGCCTTTGCAAAATGTTCGCGTAGAAGAAAAAGATGTTGAGATGGTGCTATAAAGAGTAGTATTTCGTGGATTGCAAATTTCAATTTTCAATCTGTATGTCGCTTCGTGTGCAACAATGCTAACATAATGAATGTGCTCTTAAATGCATCACACCATTTACATCTAGATGAAACCATTATCATTTTAGGATACTTCAGTGTTGACATACTACATAATAGTGCCATAACAAATAATTGGAAAACTACATGTGCAATTACAATGTCTGCTTTCTTTTGGTTAAGATAAAACATGTGAAAAACACACTTATTAACCATATATGGTGAAATGTGCCCATATCACAATACAACCTCTTTATCTTATACACAGACTGGTCTGACCACGATACAATTTGTCTTGTACTTGAATTATGAAATATACATCAAAGATGTTACAAAATTATATTTCCATGTCTAAAATCATATCTGAATACTTTGTTGCACAAAACCAAATCATTTAGCTACAACCATCCAATTTTTTAATATTTTATGGCTTGTAATATATTTTGGATAGGAAAAAATCTATATAATTACAACCATGGATCAAGAAAAGAAAAGGTTCATGTTTCTAAGTCTCTTCTATTCTATTCCTTTGATTCTAATTTACTGTATGTACACATTACTTGTTCTCCCTTGCATGCTAGCTTACATTCATGTTCATTGTATTTTGTGCATTCCCACATTGAAACAAACAGAATAACTGGAGAAGATGAAGGGCTCTTTACCACAAATGTAGAAGAGAAGATACAAAGGTGCATGCTTCTACTCTTATTTCATATTCCATTGTTTTGTATTTCATTTATTGTATGTATATTTCTTCTACTTCTTTGCACCAAATTTATTGTATGTAGATACTAGGTATCTTCCTACATAATAACTTATCTTCTTGTCAATTGTATTCTTTGTGCTGCTACATTGAAATAAATAGAACTACATCTATTTTTTTACAAGTCTTCCTACATACCAACTTACCTTCATTTCTATTGTATTTTCTGCATTGCTACATTGAAACAAACAAAATAACTAGAGAAGACGAGGGACTCTTTAACACAAATGTAGAATAGGAGATACAAAGGTGGATGCTTCTACTTTTATTTCATATTCCATTGTTTAGTATTTCATTTATTGTCTGTATATTTGTTCTACTGCTTTGCACCTAATTTATTGTATGTAGATACTATGTATCTTCCTACATAATAACTTATCTTCATGTCAATTGTATTCTCTGTGCTGCTACATTGAAATAAATAGAACTGTATTTATTTTTTTACATGTCTTTCTACATACTAACTTACCTTCATGTCCATTGTATTTTATGCATTGCTACATTGAAAGAAACATATTAGTTGGACAAGAGGATGAAATCTTATATGCCACAACAAAGGACATTGAAGTACAATCTTCGAAAAGGTATACCAACTGTGATAGTAAATCAAACACACAAAACGAGTAGCTGGATATAATATCGGACTAGAAAACGATGATTTGACAACATTGGGCCTTTGTTGAGATTTCACTCTTTTTTTTTTATAGATTTAACATTGAAAAAATTGCCTTGGAAACTTGGTTAGTGCTTCTTTGCTCGATTTAACACCTCTTCTCATTTGCATGGTTCAATAGTCTTGTAATTCTTGGATATTGTATTGGCTCAAGTAATTTGATCTAATATGGAGCATTGGACAATTATATGACAATGAATTGTGTCGACCCCATCAGGATTCTATGGAAACATAAATTAATTTCAGATGGTTTCAAACCAACATTCAATTCTATTCGTAATGCAGATAGAACATAGCAACACTAATTCACGATGCGAGAGTTGGGGCCCCGCCCAAGAAGTTTCGTTTTCATCTCAACCTTGCTGAGCAAACGATCTCTTATTTCCCTTTCGCTTTCTTGATTCATTTACTCCAAAAGGAAACATTTTATTAGTTGTCCATCCCCTGGCCTCTATTTGAGCACTTTTAATTTATTAAAGAAATTAACAATTTTCTTCTTCGCGAATATTTAAAAAAAAAAAAAAATTGATATATGGTAGTTGAAGTCAAATGGGGCTATGAAATCAACCACAATATTAAAATTCAAGTTCGTCATTGTTATTTCTAAAAATGCAATTATTAATCTTTAATTCTAACAACCCATCATGCAGGAAGTTTAATACTTAAAATAATATGTCAAGTCATTGAATAATGTATCGAGAACACAATTACTCCCAGAAGTTGCAATTAAAAAAAATATTGAACAAAGCATTTGCTCACACACGTTTTAATGGTAAAATGTAACACACCCATGGCGGGGCATAAATATTTCATTCTTCTTAAGAAAATCAATACCCTCATTCGAGATATGTATTTCCCATTATGCTCTTCCAGATCTTTCCAGCCACGGCCTTGATGCTTCGAACCGAACTCAGAGCTGGTAGATACCCTCTCCCAAGTTCTTCGGGTTCTCCCATCCCTCTATACTTGCATATGACCGCGTCCTATTACCAGACGCCAAGACAATATGCAAAAATACCACCACCACGTGAATCCTCCATAGTGGAAAACCTCTGAATTTCACAATCCGACGCTGCATGCCCTCAATAGTTTCGACGATCCTAATTCACTTCGAGACTTTAGAGTTCGAGAGTTTCAAACATTCCCACACATTTTTCCTCTGAAGTACTCCTTACCTGGAGTTATAGATTGAGCACCACACATCCCTTCATGATCGATGACCGTGAATCACTTTGGATATTCGGGCTTCGGTAGTCTCAACCTCTCCACACTTTCTTTCTCTCGAAGTACTTTCAACTGAAGTCGACTATATATCGACGCATGTCTCCCACAGATCGATGACTGCAAATCACTTCCAGTCTTAGGTATTTGGGAGTCTCAACCTCTCCACACTCGCTTTCTCTCAGAGTTATTTCACCCGAAGTCGACGATCTGTCAATGCGTGTATTCCACAGATCGACGACTAAAAATCACTTCAGATCTTGGAGCTTTGGGATTTTTAACCTCTCCACACTTGCTTTATCCTGGAGTACTTTCACTCGAAGTCAATGATCTGTCAACACGTGTCTCCCATAGATCAACGACTGCAAATCACTTTGACTCTTTGATCTTCGAGATTCTCAACCTCTCCACACTCTCCTTCTCCTGGAATGATTTCACCCAAAGTTGAAGATCTATCGACGCATGTCTTCCATAGATCGACGACTGCAAATCACTTCGGCTCTTCGGGATTCGGGAGTCTCAACCTCTCCCCACTTGCTTTCTCTTGGATTTCTTTCACCCAAAGTTGATGATCTGTCGACGTGTGTCTTCCACAGGTTGATGACTATAAATCACTTTGGCTCTTCGGGCTTCGGGAGTTTCAACCTCTCCACACTCGCTTTGTCCTAGAGTGATTTCACTCGAAGTCCACGGATTTCTGCCACGTATCCTATCTCTCAGATCGATGACATAGACAGACTCCGTTACACCGTGGGTTTCCAAAGGAACTAATGACTATTCTCCTAACAACTTTTCTAGATCTAACGGTCATGATTCGACCAATACTGATTTTTCAACTGATCGATGATTCACGGTGATTGTGGGGCCCCAACATGATCTCTCCTTATCAAAGATCTCAATCTTTGCAATCTGAAAAGTAATCACCCAACTTGGTCTTATCATGGTCGTTAATTCTCCACCCCGACGAGATCAACGACGTTGATGAATTGTGAGGCGTGAACTAGCATGTATGATAGTTTCACCTTTGCGTTGCTCAATGATTCCCCACCTTCAATATTCATTCACAGATCGACAATTCACAATGATTGTGGGGCCCAATCTCTGAAATCTCAGAAGTGCTCGCCCGAATATGTCTAATAGAGATCGTTTATATTCCATCCCCAACGATATCAATGACACTAATGAATTGTGGGCCGAGAATTAGCACGTCCGCTAATTTCACCTTCGCACTCTGCAATGATTCCCAACCATCGATCTAATCGAGCAGTTGATGTATTATTCATTAATTCCAGTGGGTCTTTGAGTCGATCTCATGATTGTGATGGTTTTCCTCTCGATGAACAGTTCGCATACATCTCCTTTATCAGGTTCTTGATTCATCTATGGCTCTTGTTACTCAAGGAGTTCAGGTAACTTTGACTAACATGAATTTTGACATTCTAGGCATCGAACTCCCGAAATTCTGAAACCATTATGATCTATCTCCTTTCGGGCTTAGCGGAGGGTTCCTAGACCCAAGTCACATGGACCTTTAGATGACTCTCAGGCTATGATCTCTACTCTTAGCCAGGTTTTGACTAAGGTCGTGGGTGCGAGTCCAAGGTCTCTTAGAATATTGGTCTAAAGGAGATATCTCCCTAACTCGCAGAACTTTAAGTTCTGAGACATGGCAAGGTAAACTCTTGAGGTTACCGAGATGGTAGCAGTGCCAAGAGGCCTTCTCCGACTCTGGAGTTGTGAGGTAGATCCATGGGGATAACACCTTTGGGAGTTAAACTGGTTCATACGGTAAAATCATAGGCATAATTTCTTAAGGAAGTCAACATATACACATATCTTAAGCATTTCAATGTAGAAAATATTTATAGAGATATAAATACATGCATGCAACCATTAATTCCCAATTCAACACATAGAGTATAAAAACACTTATCGGAAATAGATAAAGTGAGGAGAATTATCGAAATAGTGCCCGTTTCCACCAACCATGGGCTCATTGACTCCTAACGGATTTACCACTAGCCACCCCCATGTTGGAAGATTGGTTGTTGTCATTGAAGTCCAACCTAGTCATGGGTTTTGGACCGCAAGATTGATAAAGGTATTTCGACATGAAGGACAATGCACATACATATACAACACCCATGAATGGATAGTATACATCATGTTGTTTCTGGTGGTATATGGCACGTCACGTGGATCCTCATGGTTGAGGAGAAATGAATTTTTGAAGATGACAAAGTAAATTAAATAAAGAAGTACATGTAGGCCCTAAAGATAATTAAAGAAAAGAATTACAAAATAAGAAAGTGTCAGGTCGGCCCTAATGAAGTGACATAAATGGTATAAATAAACATAATTATACATTCATTTTGAGACAATTTAAATTTCATAGGAAATAAGAAGTAAAAGAAGGCCGGATTTCAAGGGAGGATGAAGTCTTTTGGTGATGTGTTCTAAGGTATGTTATTTTCAGGTCATCTTACCATTTTTGTTATAAATGTTTTTCTAGAAATATTCAGATGGTGAAATCGCTATGGTATTGAGAAGACATATCAAGGTACCTCTAGTAAATATTTCAGCTCTTGGTTCACTATAATTATGGATATACACTCTATGGAAGATAGGGTTTGTGACCAGTCCTGAAGCTAGTCAATAAACAGGTGTTCTGGGTAAAACAGTAGTAACTTCTTCATAAATAATCCAAATGAAGTGGGACCACTTCCATTGGAAAGAGTACGAACTTTATTTTCTTTTGTACAAGTTTCAGAATCGGATGTTAAATATTGAGCACGAGGCATGCTGTACAAGTTGGGTCTTCTGAATAGACCAGAATTGAATAAAGTCTACCATTCTTTCTAAAACCTCTTTTTGGGGAGGATTCAAGGAGTGAAAATTGGAGTAGCTTTAGAGAATACATTGATTAATATTATCTATAGGATCAGAGTACTCCAAGAATTGAAGAATTGTAGAAATTGAAGAAGTCTCAGGAAGCATTATCAAGTTCTATGTGATGATTGGTTGATGGTGATGATTTAA
>JZKD02S1379271.1:110142-123387 GCA_000966675.3 Picea glauca
AATGTTCGTAGACCTGTCAACAGAAATTATAATCCATTTGACCCATTAATGGATGAAAATATTGTATGTTACAAGTGAAATAATCTTGGTCACAAAGCACAATATTGTAGAGAGATGAAGGAAGATAATTGTATGTCAAATGTCTGCATACCAACTACAACATGGAAAAGGAAATAAATTCCACAAAATGAAAATTTTCGAATAACATTGGTCACTAAAGAATGCAAGGAAGAACATGAATGGTTCATAGACAGTGGGTGCTCATCTCATATGATCAGAGATCAAAGCAAATTTGTCAGCTTGAAGAAAAGAGGTGGAAATGTTTCATTTGTAGATGACTCATCTACCAAAATGCTTGTAAAAGGAACTGTAAATCTTGGAAGTGAAAATGTAAAAGCAAGAAAAGTCCTATTTGTTGAAGATCTAAAGCATAATCTGCTCAGTGTTAGCAAAATATGTGATCAAGGATACACTCTTACGTTTGACTCCCAAAAATGTAAAATTAGAGAAAATAACTCGGGAAGATTGGTTGCAACTGCAACAAGAAGACCGAACAACATATACATCCTAGACATGAAGAAGAAGACAGAAGCCACAAAAATTGATTCCAAGGAAGAAAAAGTCCCAAAGACCAAAAATAAGGATGAAGTATTATTGAGTGCCACATGTTCAGGGGGAGCAGCCCCAAAGAAGAAGGTTACCTTTTGCTATTAAACTCAGGGGGAGCAGCCCTAACCTTTTCCATTTATGTCAAAGGGGGAGAGAAATTGGGATCATGATGATAGGGGGAGCATGCGTGTTTCCATCAATGACAAAGGGGGAGATTGTTGGAAGATTGGTTGTTGTCATCGATGTCAACCCTAGTCATGGGTTTTGGACTGCAAGATTGATAAAGGTATTTGGACATGAAGGAAAATGCACATGCATATTCAACAACCATGAATGGATAGTATACATCATGTTGTTTCCAGTGGTATGTGACACGTCACGTGGATCCTCATGGTTGAGGAGAAATGAATTTTTGAAGATGACAAAGTGAATAGAAGAAGGAAGTAAATGTAGGCCCTGAAGATCATTAAAGAAAAGAATTACAAAATAAGAAAGTGTCAGGTCGGACCTAATGTTAAAATGAAGTGACATAAATGGTATAAATAAACATCATTATACATTCATTTTGAGACAAGTCAAATTTAAGAGGAAATAAGAAGTAAAAGAAGGCCAAATTTCAAGGGAGGATGAAGTCTTTTGGTGATGTGTTCTAAGGTATGTTATTTTCAGGCCATCTTACCATTTTTGCTATATTTTTTTTTCTAGAACGATTTAGATGGTGAAATCGTTATGGTATTGATAAGACATATCAAGGTACCTCTGGTAAAAATTTCAGCTCTTGATTCTCTATAATTATGGATATACACTCTGTGGAAGATAGGTTTGTGAAGAGTCCTGAAGCTAGTCAATAAACATGTGTTCCAGGTAAAACAGTCATAAATTCTTCATACAAAATCCAAATGAAGTGGGACCGCTTCCATTGGAAAGAGTACGGAATTTAGTTTCTTTTTTGTGAGTTTCAGAATCTGATGTTAAATATTGAGCGTGGGGCATGTTGTACAAGTTGGGTCCTCTGAATAGACCATAATTGAATAAAGTCTACCATTCTTTCTATAACCTCTTTTTGGGGAGGATTCAAGGAGTGAAAATTGGAGGAGTTTTAGAGAATACACTGAGTAATATTATCTACAGGATCAGAGTACTCCAAGAATTGAATAATTGCAGAAATTGAAGAAGTATCAGGAAGCATTATCAGGTTCTATGTGATGATTCGTTGATGGTGATGATTTAATGTAAAGTTTTATTATCTCTCACATATTCTTGGGTGGAAGGAAGTGGCAAGGATGGAGAGTTAAACTCTCTCTTTATATTGGAGGATTCTATATTCCTCTTGGAGGTTTATCCCTCCCTCTACATTTGGAAGCTGTAGCTACCTTTGGAAGTCATAACTTCCCTTGAACAAAAACTATTGATTATTTCTCATATATTGTGCATGGTGTATTGTGGTGTATTAGTGTAACTCTTATACTATTGTTCATTGCTCATTGGATGTAATTGAATGGTTTAAGTATAAGTTAAAAAAGGTTTTTAAATTGTACTTGATACTGATTCACCCCCCTCTTAGTATCAACACCCCGAGCTAGACCACAATGCTTTTCAATAGAATCCTTTAGTCTGGCTCAATGACAGTAGGGACAGGGGTTACTCTCCTCCTCCCATAGGGTCTCAACAATGGTTTACAAGATACCAAGCAAGGGGAACCAACCTTGTTTATCATCTTGTATCATAGCCTTCTCATCCATTTCCTGTGACCAAAACACACTCTTTTCATAGTTCTTCCTCTTATCCTAGAGCTTCCACTCTCGTCTATGTACTCTTCACAGATCTCCACTTTGACCCCCATCCTTTCCTTTCTTTCCCTTTTCTAGAAAGATTGTGTGTGGCTCGAATTCTTAGTCCGTGGTCAAGTCTAGAAGATTTACATATGGGCGGTCTATCCCATCCCCTCATTAACTCCTGAGGAGGTCTTCCCACCTACCAGCCTGATTGTAATTCATTCTTGGGTTAGAGGGTTGTTCTGATCCTGAGAAATTAAATCTAGCAAAGTACTGGTTTGGTGGAGGTTAACGCAACCATTCCTAGTCCCCTCCACCATTTCTTTCATAGAATTCATGGTCTCTCTTAGCACATCCCCTTTCCAGCAATCATGCAACACATATCCATTTTCTATTAAAATAACATAATTTACATTCATCAACCTTTCATACAAAGGTCCATGAAATCAAACATCCACACCTTTGAGTTTTCCATGGTCATTTGGCCATTATAGCTATATTTACAAATTAGGGGAAACATGGTGTTACAATTCCCTCCCCCTTAAAGGAACATCGTCCTCGATGTTCAATCTCTCAACATTCTATGTATATATAGGAGTAAACAAAATCGGATATGCATGTCTCATGGAATCCTCCATTTTCCATGTAGCATAATCTAGGCCAAAGTTTTTCCACTGCACCTTGACCTGTGAAATGGTGTGGTTCCCGAGTGAGGTTTCCTTACTATCTAGTATGCATTGAGGTTTTGGCAGGAATTATCCCTCCGGATCCACCTAGATCACAAACCAGTCAATTATATGATTATAATCATGTACATATTTATTTAATAATGAAACATGGAAAACATTATGTGCCTTTACTGTGGGAGGGTGTGCTAGCCTATAGGATATAGGTCACACTCTATCTAAGACTTCAAAGGGTCCACAATACTAAGGTTCCAACTTGACACAAGATCCCATTCTCAGGGAACTCTTCCTAGGTCTAACTTTGATATAGACATGGTCTCTTGTCTTGAACTCTCTGGGAGTTCTCTTTCGGTCAGTGTAGCTCTTCTGTCTATCCTAAGAAAGTTTCATATTTTGTTTTATCTGAATCACTTGTTTCTCCATTTATTTCAACATGTTTGGTCTGATTGTAATTATATCCACTAGATTACTCCATTTCATTGGAATCTTGCACTGTCTACCATAGAGGGCTTCAAAAGGGCTCATCTTTAGTGACTCTTGATAACCGTTGTTGTAGGAAAATTCTACCAATGGTAGGTAGTCTTCCCACTTCTTATGTTGATGCATTACATGCATCCTTAACATGTCTTCTAATATTTGGCTTACTCTTTTTGTCTGTCCATCAGTTTGGGGGTGATAGGCTATGCTAAACAACAATTTAGTCTCAAGACCAACCATCAAGGATTTCCAAAAGCTTGAAGTGAATTTTGTGTCTCTGTTAGATATAATATCTCTAGGCATGCCATGCAGTATGAATATATCATTCATGAAGATGTTGACAATATATATTTCCTTGCAATTTGACTTGACAGGAACGAAGTGAGCAGACTTACTCAATTTGTCCACCACTACCATGATGGCATCATTCTGCTTAGTCGATCTTGGTAATCCGGTGATGAAATCCATGGAAATGGTTTCCCATTTCCATTCTAGAATTGGTAGAGGTTGTAACAACCCTGTCGGGTGAAAGTGTTCTAACTTAACTTGATGACATTCTAGGAACTTAGCTATATAGTCGGCAATGTCCTTTTTCAGTCCAGTCCAATAGAATTGTTTCCTAGTGGTCGTGATCATTTTCCGATATCCCGGGTGACCAGTATATGGTCTCTTGTGTAGTTCATCCATTATGAACCTCTTCAAGTCATCACATATTGGAATATACAATCTGTTTTTGTAGGTCAATAGAACTTCATTGAGTATCTAATAGCCTTCATAATTTATCCATGTAGGCTCTTGACTTAGGTATGAGGTCACAGTCTTGAAGAATGCATCTGTTTCTTGTGCATTCTCGATTCTTTCTCTGAAATCCATTTCACAGGTGCTTACTACTTCCAGGTGAATCGTTTTCACACTTCTTCTAACGGCGTCGACTACCCTATTTTCCTTCCCTTTGATGTGTTTGATTTCGAAGTCAAACTCACTGAGGAGAGCCATCCACCTAGATTGTCTAGAATTGAGTTTTGGTTGATCAAACAGGTGCCTCAACCCACATTGGTATGTCATAAGTAAAAACCTCCTACCCATGAGGTAATTCCTCCACATTTTTAAAGCATGCACTATGGAAGCCAACTCTAGATCATGGATCACATAATTGATTTCATGCTCATTCAATTTTTTGGATGCGTAGAAAATTACACGTCCCTCTTTCATAAGGACTCCTCTGAGTCCTTTCTTACAGGCATCTATACACACGAGGAAGTCATTATCAAGGTATGCAATTTAAACACAGGTGCATGGGTCAGGAGGTATTTTAGTTTCTGAAATATTTCTTCACATTCTAATTTCCAAGTGAATTTAACCTCGTTTTTCTGGAGGGCAGTGATTGGACAAGAAATCTTGTCAAATCCTTTTATGAATCTTATATAATATCCTGCTAAGACCATAATGGATCTAATATCAGATACATCCTTTGGGGTAGGCCATTCCATAATAGATCTAATCTTGTCAGGGTCTACTGCCACCCCTTAATAAAAAATAACATGGTCAAAGTAATGCACTTGCTTTTGGAAAAAGTCACACTTGCTAATCTTAACGTAGTGTTGATGCTCTCTTAGTACTTGAAGTACAAGTATAAGATGTTCTTCATGCTCTTATCTTTTCTTGGATTAGATTAATATATCATCGATGAAAACCAATACAAATTTGTCTAGAAATTTGCCGAGCACATTGTTCATGAAGCACATAAAAGTGGCAGGGGCATTGGTTAGTCCAAATGGAACCACCACAAATTCATAGTGACCATACCTTGCCCTGAAGGTCATTTTGTGGATGTATTCATCCTTGATTCAGACTTGATGGTATCCATACCTCAAGTCAATCTTTGAAAAAATGGAAGCACCCCCTAATTGGTCGAATAAGTCATCGATTCTTGGTAAGGGGTACTTGTTCTTTATGGTTGTATTATTGAGTTGTCTATAATATGTGCACAGTCGAAGCATGCCATCTTTATTTTTCACAAAAAAGGTTGGTGCTCCCCATGGAGACACACTAGGATGGATGTATCCTTTTTCCATCATTTCCTTTAGCTATAGCATGAGCTCAACTAGTTCAAGTGTACTCATCCTATAGGGTGTCCTAGACATTGGCACTACTCCTGGTGCAAGTTCCATTGAGAAGTCAATGTCTCTTCTCGGAGGTAGACCTGGTACCTATTCAAAAAACACGTCTCTATAATCTCTTAAAATGGGGTTGTCTTCTAGGTCTGGTTTGTCATCCTCAACAGATTCCAACACCTATATTTCATATAGAGGACATCCTTTTCGGCAATACTTTTTCATTTGAAGGGATGATATTTTTCTCACTGAGACACGTTTCTGAATCCCTTGGAGGGTCATCTTTCCCCCTTCTTCATTTACACATTCTAAAGTTTTATGGTAACAATCCAACTTAGTTTTATAAACAACCAACCAATCCATACCAATCAACAAGTCATAAGATCCTGGGGGAAGTATGTTAAGGGTCGCTTGGGTGGGCAACCCATCCATGATGAATTGGCAAGCTGGTAAGACCTCTATTAATTTTCTTTTGGTTCCAATGGCTAGCTGTACCAACCATGGATTAACATGTCTAAATGGTTGCAGTTTACACTTATCAATAGTCTGAGGGGCCACATAACTCAAATTAGAACCAGGGTCAATTAAAATTGAAACTAAACGGTTGACAATCATACCTTCCATCTCCACCACTGAAGCTTGGAGGTCAACTTGTTTATTATTCAAAGACGCATAAATCCATGGAATGCTATTAGCCACACCATTGACTGTGGTAGATTCTTGGATGTTGTAGATTCTCCTACTGTTCTTCTTTTTGTGTGGGAAATCCCTCAGCAGATGTTCTTCTCCACAACCCCAGCATTTCAAGGGTTCTCTATTTGGGTTATCAGTCTTTCCCGTGGTTGATCCAAAAGGTTTATTTCCACTATGGGAGGGGAAATATTCCTGGTGCACACTTCAGGTAGGAAGGCTCATCCTTGAATCCTTCCTATAGTTCTTAAATCTTTCGGATTTAAACCCCTTATTATTGAACCCCAAAATATTCTTCTTCTTCTAGTCTTCGCGAGGTTCTGTTTGATGACCTATCTGTTCATAAAAATACCTTGCCTTACGGATAGTGTCTTCTAAGATCTTTGGCTTGTCAAAATCATTCCTGTTCTAGTAGTTCTAAGGTAACCCATTGATAAATCATTGGACTTTTACCTTTAAATATTTTATATAGGGTACATACCTCAGTAGATCAAGGAATTTATTGATATATTCATCTATGCTGAGTTGTCCCAGCTTGAGTTCATAGAAATCAGTATTCCCATCGAAGTATTTCTCTGACAGATACTTCTTCTTGAAGTGTTTCTCAAATTGTTTCCATGATAAGTCCACTTCATGGATTCCTTTCACTTTCTTAAGATCTTCCCACCAAATGGAAGCCTTTCCATTCATGTTGAAGATGGCTATTCGAGCCTTCAAATTTTTAGAATAGTCATGAACTCTGAAGTACTTTTTTAAGCCAATCATCCAAGCTTATGCCTCTTCCCCTTTTTCAATATCTCCATTGAAAGAGGGTGGTTTGGATTTATTAAACTCTTTAGGGTCATGAATTTTGGAATTATTTAACTTCTTTCCTTTCTTCTGAGAATGTGAGCTATTTTTGATACTAGAAGATCCCTCAGAGTTTCCTGTTACCTTTCTAGAGGACTCTCCCGATGAGCGTCCCCTGCCTCTAGGATGGGCCTTCCTCAAGGTACTTCTCCTTGTGTGGCCACTTATGGGACCATGTTTTCATATTTCAGGTGGACTTTGACTTCCCTCTGTATGTCGTTGGTCCATATGGCTAGTTGCAGGTCTATGTTGCAGCTGCCTCTATATATCGGATAAGCTCTGAAGCAAGAATGCATTGATTTTTGTTTTTTTCTCTTTCTCCCTTATAAATATCTCGTTGTTAGCCTTGCAACTTTGTAATTCAGACATAAGGCTTCTTACAATTTCATCTATATCTGGAGGGGTCTCCACCACCCTCCTCTCGTTAGACTCTACGTCTCTATTGTGGGAGCCATCCCCCACTTCATGGTGTGTCACCATCCTTTATGCTTTTGGTTTACTGTTATTTATCGACTATTTGAGTGCTAACAAAACACTTACTGTTATCCAATAGTCTATTTTTTTATTAACAACATACAATTGAAAATTCTTAAATACACACACATAATAGAAAGTTTTATTCTTTCCCTCAATAAAAGTTTAACCATACTCTTTAGGGAAGTAGTAAGATAGAGTGTCACCCTTAAAAATCCTCTAAATATGGTTTTTAAGTAGATTGTCCATGAGCCCAAGCAGGCCAAGTGTTGTAACCATGCTTTGATACCAATTTGTAACACACCCATGGCTGGGTGTAAAAATTTCGTTCTTCTTAAAAAAATCAATACCCTCATTCGAGGTATTGATTTTCCATTCTTCTCTTCCATATCTTTCTAGCCATGGTATCCATGCTTCAAATCGAACTCAAATATGGAAGATACCATCTCCCAAGTTATTTGGGTTCTACCATCCCTCTATAATTGCATATGACCATAGCCTATGGCCAGACGTCGAGAAAACAGGCGCTAGGACCACCACCACTTGAATCCTTCGAAGTGGAAAACCTCCGATGTTCATGATCTGATGTTGCATGTCCTCAATAGTTTCAACGAACCCGATTCACTTCGGGACTTCAACATTTGGGAGTTTCAAACATTCCCACTCCTTTTTCCTCGGAAGTACTCTATACATGGAGTTACAGATTGAGTTCCACGTGTCCCTTCGCGATTGATGAATGTGAATCAATTTGGATCTTTGGGCTTCGATACTCTCAACCTCTCTACACTTTATTTATCTCGAAGTACTTTCAACCGAATTCGACGATTTTTCGATGCATGTCTCCCACAGATCGACGACTACAAATCACTTCAGCTCTTTGGGCTTCAGGAGTCTCAACCTCTCCACACTCACTTTCTTCCAGAGTGCTTTCACCTGAAGTCGATGATCTGTCGATGCATGTCTTCCATATATTGATGACTTTCAATCACTTCTACTCTTCGAGCTTCGGGAGTTTTAACTTCTCCACACTTGCTTTATCCGAGAGTACTTTCACCCAAAGTCGATGATCTGTCGACGTGTGTCTCCCACTGATCGACTACTGAAAATCACTTCGGCTCTTTGAGCTTCAGGAGTCTCAACCTCTCCACAATCACTTTCTCTTGGAGGGCTTTCACCTGAATTCGACGATATTTTAACGCATGTCTTCCACAGATCGACGACTGCAAATTACTTTGGCTCTTTGAGCTTCAGGAGTTTCAACCTCTCCACACTCACTTTCTCCCAGATTTATTTCACCCAAAGTCAACGATCTGTCGACGCCTGTCTTCCACATATTGACGACTGTAAATCACTTCGGCTCTTCAATCTTTAAGAGTTTCAACCTCTCCACACTCTCTTTCTCCTGGAGTCCTTTAACCTAAAGTCCACGGATTTCTGCCACATATCCTCTCTCTCAGATCGATGACACATAAGGACTCCATTACTCCATGGATTTCCAAAGGAACTCACGACTATTTGCCTAACAACTTTTCTAGATATGATGATCATAATCCGACCAATACCGATTTGTCTATCGATTGATAATTTATGGTGATTGTGGGGCCCAAAGTGCTTGCTCCTTATCAGAGAGATTAATATCTGCAATCTGAAAATTACTCTCCCAACTCGATCTAACCATGGTCGTTAATTCCCCACCCTAACAAGATCAATGACATTGATGAATTCTAGACCGCAAACTAGCACATCTTCTAGTTTCACCTTTGCACTCCGTAATGATTCCCTACCTTCGATCTTCATTCACAGATTGTTAGTTCACAGTGATTGCGGGGCCTAATCTCCAAAATTTGGGAAGTGCTCAACCGACTCTGTCTAATTGAGATCGTTGATCCTACATCCCCAATGAGATTAATGACACTGATGAATTGCGGGTAAAGAACTAGCATGTCCACTAATTTCACCTTCGCACTCCGCAATGATTCCCAACCATCGATCTAATCGAGCGACTGATGTTTGATTCATTAATTTTAGTGGGTCTTTTAGTCGATATCACAACTGTGATGGGTTTTCCTCCCGATGAATGGTTTTCATCCATCTCCTCTGTCAGGTTCCTGATTCATCTATGGCTCTTGTTACTTAGGGAGTTCGGGAAACTTTGACTAACGTGAAGTTTGACATTCTAGGCGCTGAACTCCTGAAACTATGAAACCACTATGATCAAGCTCCTTCTAGGATTAGCGTAGGGTTCCTAGACCCAATTCATATGGACCTTTAGATGACTCTCGGTCTATGAGCTCTACTCTTAGTCGGGTTTTGACTAAGGTCATGGGCGCGAGTTCAAGGTCTCTCAGAGTATTGGTCTGAAGGAGATGTCTCCCTAACTTGAAAAACTTTAAGTTCTGAGATAAGGAAAGGTAAACTCATGAGGTTACAGAGATGGTATCAGTGCCAAGAGGCCTTCTTCGACTCCAGAGTTTTGAGGTATCTCCCTCAGTATAACACCTTTGGGATTTAAACTAGTGCATATGGTAAAAGAAGAGGCATAAGTTCTTAAGGAAGTTAACGTATACAAATATCTTAACCATTTCAATGTAGAAAATATTTATAGAGATGTAAATACATGCATGAAACCATTAATTCCCAATTCAACTCATAGAGTATGAAAACACTTATCATAAATAGATAACATGAGGTGACTACTAGAAAGGGTGCCCATTTCCACCCAACCATAGGCTCAATCACTCCTAACAGATTTACCACTGGCCACCCCCGAGCTAGACCATGATGCTTTTCAATAGAATCCTTTCTTCTGGCTCAGCGACAATAGGGACAGGGGTTACTCTCCTCCTCTCGCAGGGTCTCAGTAATGGTTTACAAGATACCAAGCAAGGAGGAAGAACCTCATTTATCAACTTGTATCATAACCTTCTCATCCATTTCCTGTGACCATAACACATTCTTTTCACACTTCTTCCTCGAATGCCAAAGCTTTCACTCTCATCTCTACACTCTTCACAGATCTCCTCTTTGACCCCCACGCTTTCCTTTATTTACTTTTTAAAGCAAGATTGTGTGTGGCCCAAATTCCTAGCCCGTGGTCAGGTCTGTAAGCCTTACAGATGGGTGGTCTACCCCATCCCCTCATTAACTCTTGAGGAGGTCTTCCCACCTACCAACCTAACTGTAATTCATTCCTGGGTTAGAGGGTTGTTATGATCCCGAGAAATTAAATCCAGAAAAGTACTGGTTCGGTGGAGGTTAACACAACCATTCTTGGTCCCCTCCACCATCTCTTTCATAGAATTTGTGGTCTCTCTTAGCACACCCCCTTTCCAACAATCATGCAACACGTATCCATTTTCTATTAAAATAACATAATTTACATTCATCAACCTTTCATACAAAGTTCTATCAAATAAAACATTCACACCTTTGATTTTTCCATAGTTCCTTGGCCAATATACTTATATTTGCAAACCGGGGGAAACATGGTGTTACAGACAAGCACAATAGAAAACGATTAAGTGGATAAAATATTGGACTAGAAAATGATGGTTTTGCAACAATGGGGTTTGTTTGAGACCAATTCCATCTTACGAAAATTTCCCTCCTCTTTTCTATTTTTCCACTCTCTTTTATCCCATTCTTTTCCCTCTTTTATACTTAACCAAATTCCCCTTTCTTTTTCCCCTCTACTTTCTCTTTCTGGTTACTTAGTTATTTTTCAGTAAATGTCTAGCTGCGTGGGTTGGCGGACTCACTGGTTCACATTTTCACTCATGCTTTTATATTCATGATTCCAACCGACCTCTTCCCCATTCCATACCTAGCCACCTTTTCGATCATGGATTCCCTGGAAGGCGGTCTCTAGATTGCACTTCCATTGTTCTGTGACCTACAAACAACATCCATATTTCCACGATATACAAATTGATTTCTAGACTCCCACATCATCCCCTCTTCTGTGTTACACATTTTTCACTCAAAAGTTCTGATACATAAAATTTTATAGTTGGGGCCTAACATCTCCTCAATAACCCTTGTCACCCTATTTTGAATCCCATCCGACCGCTTTCCATATTTGGCCATTTCTTGGAATCTCTTTCGCGGATTGTCAGGTTGGCAAGTTCAAGAAATATCCAATTCCTATTCGTTGTTTCCTATTCCCACCACCTTCACACTTCTTTGCAAGTATACAATAAGTATAAAAATTGTTCAGAAACATTCATAAAAGATCTTTCTAGGTAATGGGATATCTATTATAGATTTGAATATATTAGCCCTTCTTTTCCCTCTTTTATACTCAACCAAATTCCCATTTCTTTTAACCCTCTACTTTCTCTTTTTGGTTACTTAGTCATTTTTACAAAAATGTCTAACTGCGCGGGTTGGCGAACTCACGGGTTCACATTTGCACTCATTCTTTTATATCGCAACTTTGACTGACTGCTTCCCCATTTAATACCTAGCCACTTATTCGATCACATATTGTTGGGCATGCGGGCTCTAGATTGCACTTCCATTCTTCTGTGACCTACAAACAACACCCATACTTCCGTGATATACAAATTTACTTCCAGACTCCCACACCATCTCCTCTTCCGTGTTACACATTTTTCACTCAAAAGTTCCAAGACATACAATTTGACCATCGAGGCCTCACGTCTCCTGGGGAACTATTGCCACCCCATTTTGAAGCTCGTTCGTCCTCTTTCCATACTTGCCCATTTTTTGGAATCTCTTTCATGGATCGTTGGGTTGGTGGGTTCACAAAATATCCAATTCCTAATTGGTGTTTCATGTGCCCGCCACCTTCACACTTCTTTCCAAGTATGCAATAACTGAGGTTTAACGCTAACAACTCACCATGCAACAACTGTAAAGATTTTCATTAATGAGTAAAATCCTTGAGGAGATAGTCACATTGACTATTCCTACACAACTTGTACAAAAACATGCAAAAAAGATCTTTCCAAGTAATGGGATATCTATTACAAATTTCAATTTATTAGCGAAAACGAGTCCGACTGACTGTTTCCCTATTCCATACTTAGCCACTTTTTCGATTGTGGGTTCCTATATAGGCGGGCTCAAGATTGCACTTCCATTGTTCCACATCCTGCAAACAACACCCAAAATTCCGTGATATACATGCAAAAAATATCATGACAGGTAATGGGATATCTATTACAAATTTCAATATATTAGCGAAAATGAGTCTGACCAACCGTTTACCTATTCCATAGTTAGCCACTTTTTCGATTGCGGGTTCCTAGATAGGTGAGCTCAAGATTTTTCTTCCATTGTTCCACGACATGCAAACAACACCAAAAAATTCATGATATACAAACTGACCATTGGACTGCCCCATCCTCTTTTGTTTTACGCGTTTTGCACTCAAAATTTCTGAGACATACAATTTGACCGTCGGGCCCTCACCTCTCCTGAGTATCCCATGTAACCCTATTTTGAAGCCCGTTTGACCTCTTTTCATACTTTTCCATTCCTTACTTGCTCTTCCCTGTCCCTGCCACCTTCACACTTGTTTATGATAACAACATGTTTATAAAAAAA
>JZKD02S1379271.1:126201-150935 GCA_000966675.3 Picea glauca
ATCATGCACCACCCGTAGAGATTGTCATTAATGGGTGAAAGGCTCGAGGATATTTCCCATTCACATGAATTGGACCAACATTTGCGGAGGGTTATATTATCCCCTCCAACTGTTCATTTCAAGCATCGTCTAGAGAAAATGGACATTCTCCTAAACTTATGCCACCAAATCGACAATAGTTATGTGGATATACGGTGAACATCTTTGGGCATGAGGATCATAAATTATAGTGGTCCAGGGCATACTCTTACTACTCATCCCCTTCCACCTATAATGACACAATTTGGACCTTTGGAATTGCTCGTGGAGGCTGTGTCCTTGAAGTTTTTGACTATAAGGACCTGGTCTCTTGGTGCGCCGATGGATATATTCCAGGCAAAAGAATTATTCCACTATGGTACCACTCTCCTGTTTCTTTGTCACCTTAGGTATTCTGCAATATATTAAGATTGATGTAGCCAAAATTGACCTTCAAAGGAGAAGACTCCAAGGAGTTCCTAAAAAATCATGATAATGGGTTGGACCTCTTGCTCGAGTTCCTGGAAGACCCGATGACAGTTCCTAAAGTTATCACAAGCTTGCAGATTAGTTCATTTAGAAATCCATTTTGGGAAATTGCCTGGCTGTTTACAAGAATAACGGGACATGAATCCACAACAAGTATTTCCCACATGGTTCTTTATATTTTTTATTTCACAGTCAAGGGACAAGCCATTTTTTATTGGGGGAAGCTAATTTCCATTTAAATATGTTCCCAATTGTCACGCTTCAAAAGGGAGAAGAAATTTTATATTTCATCCTACTTGTTTTTTGCGATAGTGCATTGCTGTCTATTTCCAAAACTGTCTGTGTCCAAGAAGGTAAATTGTGAATTTGACCCAGTAACCTTCTGGTACCAGGCCTTGTGGAGGAACAAGGCCTCCCACTATTTTTATGAGGTTTTTAATGACCTTGTCTCTATTTTCAAATATTTATTGTTAGGAAAGGACGCTCCCCACATGTTTGACCAGGTAACCAAGTTTTTGTACAGGAAGGGGGCACTTGAACAAATGGAGAATTACTGTGTGATAAGGATTTCTGGCTCCACAGAAAATCCTTCTTTCCTTCCATGTCACATTATGAAAAAGATGTTTTTTTATAGAAATAACAAGGCAATACAACTATTGGTTGCATCTATTCTATGAGAAGAGAAAAAAACAATTCATTCCTCTGCCTTGGAAAGTCGGGGACTTCATGTTGAGGAATGTCAACAAAATTGACGAATTCACAGCCCATTTCAACAACTTGAACCTAAGATATGTTGAAAGGCTAGGAGGGTTCGAACCTAATGGGATTATTTTAGAACATTTACTAGCAGTTGGATTCAATAATTCTTTTTTCCAGAGATGCCTAAGAGAAAACATAGAAAATGATGACAACACTCCTGCTTCTGACACTGACGACCTAGAGACATTACAAAGCACCACTGAATTGTACAAAAAATAGGGAAAAGGCCCCAGTCAGAAGAGTTTTCAATCCCCGGATACCACTCCCAAGAGTACGGCATCCCGAAGCATCACTCCAATGAACCACCCCAGTAAGAAAGCAACCCAGAATTCTTCAAACATAGGAGGAGATAAGAACCCTCCTCATGCTAAAATTGATAGTTCTCACAAGCTTCCCATGAAGAAGAAGAGAAAAAACTTTATATGGAAAGCGGAAGAGCCCGAAGTTGAGAGTGAAGACATGGAACTTGATATTGATAAGGATAGCATATTCCGTAATGTTGATAAGCCCATGGACGTGATCCAGCATAGTCCCCCAATGGAAATAGTTGAGATCGAAATTTTTGACGAAGATGAATCCTTTGTATTCTAGAGAGTTGTTTTGGACAATGAGTCTAAAAATTTAATTATTGAAAAGAGAGATGTAAGAAATAAGAAAGGGAAATATCATTCAAAGATTAACCTTGGGAACATGTGGCCATCCCAAATATCATGACTTCACCGAGCAACTGAAGATATTCTTGATGAATCCATTGGAGGCATTGAGGTCAAGAATGCCAGACTGAAGGACCAAGTCAATAAATTGGAGGAAGATTAGATTCCTATTCCATTTCTTTCCAATCCTTTAGCAATAACCATGCTTTCCACCCTTGCAGCCAAGTTAAAAGGATCCTCCAATCTGCTCGCATCATGTAGAGGCTATGTGGAGAATAATATCAAGAAAATAATGGAGTTGATTACTAAAGCCTGGGAAACAACACAAAGTATGGATTCCCTTGGAATGAGGGCACATTATTTGCACCAAAATTTGCAAGCGGATCTAAAAAATGAAGAGCGTTTCTATATAGAAACGGTCATCCCTTTTGGTTTCAATGTTACCAAAATGACAGATATGAGAAGAAGACAAAAATATCTCCCCTCCCCAATTTGGATTACTCAATTAAATTTATTTTGGAAAGAGAAAGTGAAGAACCTGCATCTCATTATCCAATCATGTGAACAAGCCATATCAAATAAAGAAGAAAGGCCTTTAGTAAGTAGGAGCATTGTGAACAATCCATGTGAATCGAGGATTGGGTGAATAGGAGAAAGGCCCTTGGGAGGGATAAATACATCGAAAAATACATCCAACAAAGGATGCATATTGAATGGGGGAAAGTGGGAATTATTATTTGGTTTGATGGGGTGTATTGAAGAAAGGGACATATATTTGTTGATATTGACCTAACGAATAGTAAGGTATCCAAATGAGGGAGAGGGGAAAAACCACAGAAGATGTAATCTGACATGTTCTGTTGAATTTAAAGAGTTTGTAAGAATTATGACATCCATCATGCAAATCATGGTGCTAGTGTTGGTATAGAATCCCCAAGAGAAGGTCAACGCAATCAAGGGGTGAAACATCACACTTGATGATGTCATAAAAAATCCCAATAGAAAAATTAATATCACAATGTTTATTAACTAATGAATATGGTCCATGTTGTTATATGATGCAGGAGCATCTCTCCACATCAGCCAGCCAGCCAACCAGCCATGTCGAGCGCCTCCACTCAAAGCTGACGAGGGGTGCAACCTCGTTTAAAATCTGAATTGAATGTAAATTAAATGTTTAAGCTGTTGAGCTGGGAAGCCGTGCCTTTGTGCAGGCATTAGGTAGATCGACCTTTAATGTTTGTATGGTTGATATCTAGATCCATATGCTGGACTAGACAGCCCATTCAATGTAATTGAATAGGGTAGGTAGTTTGGAGGGAAGCCCTCGAAGAGCCCCCTCAAGTAAAAAGAGATTTAGTATCTCATTTGGTAGTAGGTTGAAAAGTAGAGAATCTGCGAGTAGAGAGCAGAAGAGAAAGAGCCGAGACCTTGTTACAGGCCGTGCTAAGGAACACCTTGTACAAACATGCATTTGCCATTTTAATATAAACTGAAGCAGTTTTTCCTGCATGTAATTTTGTGTTATGTGGATGTTTGTGAGAGTTCTTTTATGCTGTAGATGTATACTATAGTTGTGCATTTGCAGGAGTTGGTTGGATTTCAGGTGAAGGTCTTTGACACTTCACGCTAGGAGGGTGTGACAGAACATTGCAAGTTCTTATAAGCCGTGCATAGAGGTTGCACTTCTGAATTCTGCGGGTTCAGACAAAGACGTGCTGCGACATAGGAACTGGAGTCAAAAACTCAGGAGAAATACCTTGAGGTTGCTGAATACCTTGGAGGCAAGGTTGTGTATGAGAGACATAGTTGCAGACAGGGCTTATCTGTGAGTTCTGTAAAGATCTTCCAAGTGGGCATTGAGCATAGGCACAAGGTGTAGTTGGAGGAACTCTGTTCTGAGTTCAGAAAGAATCAGAATCACTGAGGATTCTGTAAATTTCTACCAGGTGGGCATTGAGCAGGTGCAAGGGGTGCACAAAGGAAGACTTATGTTGAGAAGTTCAGGAAGAAGAGACAGAATCACTGAGGATTCTTAGAGATTTTCCAGGTGGGCATTGAGCGAGTACATAGGTGCACAGGAGACATAACTGTTGGAAATTCTGGGAAAGAAACTCTGCTAGGTGGGAATTTGAGTCAGTGTGCAGGCAGGCACAGAAGATAAAATAACTCTTTGAGTTCTGGAAGTTGAGGAAGAGTCCACTGAAGGATCTTCACAGCATTTTTGAACACCCTGATAGGCTCAGCAAGAGGTTGCTTGAGAAAACAGAGAGCCAGGAGGCATTATATTCTCCATCTGAGGGAGAAGGAAGGAAGACAAAATCCCTTAGGGGTCTGAGCGTTTGAGAAGCTCAGGAGAAATAACGCTTTATGTGTGTGGAGATTCTACAGGAGTGAAGACATCAGAATCCTTTGAGGATTCAAAGATAAAAGCTCAGGAGTAACAACGTTTCATACGCGTAGCGAGGACTCAAAGTCGAAGAGCTCGCAGAAACAGAACAAAGGTCGAGGCCTTTGAGAAACTTGGAATTCCTCCAAGTGCAGTAAGAAAGTGCACAGAAGCTCAGGAGGGAGCACAACAACCATCGGATCAGTTGGAGAAAGAGATTTGGACCATTGATTTCACGTCCAGAGAGCGCGTACGAGAAGAGATGATCTGAACCGTCAGATCTTGATCAAATCACCCGTCAGCCGTCAGATCTAATAGAAGTTGCACGAGGTTTAAGCTTTGTGAACTAGAGGGTGAAAATCCCAAAACAGGCATCGGGATATTGGGACTTCAGCCATCGGCATATCGGGAGTCTCAAGACAAAAGATCAGGAATTTCTATGGGAAAAATCCCGGGAACGATCTGGACCATCTGTTAGTGGAGACACGTGGGGGAGATTGAGTGTCCGTCGGTACTTTGGTGCATCGGAGTTCTTGAGGTCGTAAAATTTGGGACATCAGAAGTCTCAAAAACACGAGGAGTAACCTGAACCGTCCATTCTAGGGACGCGTGGCAACAATCGAAACCTTCGAGAAAGGCCTAACAGGAAGTCGTCTATCGGCATTTGGGTCATCGAGATATCGGGAATCCTAGTGACAAGAGGTTTGGGCATTTCGGAATCGCGAAGTCCGAAACCACAATGAGGAGAAAAGTGCCACTGTGGGCCAGTTTTCAACGTATCATACAAGGAGAAAGTGCCATTATGGGAGCTAGTTGTCAGCATAGCGGAGAATCGGGATTCGAGGGATCGGCAATCTCGTGGGAAAATGTTTTTCGACATTTGAAACCCCAAAGCCCCAACAGGTGGTATGACTGCGGTCATATAGAGAGAGGTCATGTGGACCAAAAGGTCTAGCCCAGGGGACTAGCGAAAGCTGACGTCATATCGAGATATCAGGGATTTCGAGGACAAAATGTTTATGCATTACGACATTGTGATGTTCGAAATCCCGATGGGAGACAAGGCTGCGGTCTTATGAGATAAAGGTCATGTGGGCCAAGAGCTTAGCTGGAGAGCTAACGGGAGTTGGAGCACATCAGGATTTTGAAGCCCAAAACCCCAACGAGAAGGATAAGGCCGTGGTCTTATGAATTAGCGGTCACATGGACCAGAGCATAGCCAGGAGGGATAACGTGTAAAGGGTGTGTATCGGTTAAATTTCTCATCGGAGATTGCGAGTTCGAGAGGACAAGAACTCTTTTCATAGGGGATTACAAAACCCCGAAACCCAAAACTGAGTCAGGGAAGATCACGGTTAAGTGCAAAGAGCCATGTGGGTGAAGAAAGGACCTGTGGATCGGGTTTTTCATAGGGATTCCATTAGGAGTCCAAAGATCCGCTTCAGCTCAGAAGGAAACACTGAGCGATCCTTAAAGATCGGGAGGTCAGGTGCAGAGACCCTGCGAGGTATGTAGGAGCGTCGAGCGTCGCACGACATCAAGTGTTATCAGAGCTTATTCTTGTCTATATATTTCAGGCAAGAGGAGTAAGAGAGAAGGACCACTCTGATACGCATCAAGTGGTATCAGAGCGGGAACTTCACTTGTATATTTCAAGTGAAGCGAGAAGGTAAAGGAAGACAGAGCGTTGGAGACTCTGTGGTGATTGGTTGCAGGTAGGCAACAATCAAGAAGACAGTCAGGGAGACTGTAGGAGGATGAAGCTGGTAACACTCTTAGTGCAAAGTGACAGCAGCAGGTTTGCTAGGAAAGCAGATAGAGACAACAACAGGGCTACTGAAGGCTGCAGGTATGCTGGAAGGAAAAATTCAAAGCTATGGAGCCAAGAAGATATAGATGAAGAGCTCGCTGATATAAAGAAAGAAATGGAAAAGCTTGAATTGTGGATGCGGCAAGATAAGAAGCCAATATGGGTGTATGAATGGCCCATAAAGAAGCCGAAGATGAAATGGCCAGTCAAGGGGTTGATGCTCAGAAGACAACGAAGGCGGTTAAAAGGATGGTTGAGGTATGCTGAAAACCTCGACGGACCTAAGAAGATGGTTCAGGTATGTGAACCAGAGACTGGGAAAATTCTCGATGATTTGGAAATTGAAATGGGATCAGCTGAAGATCTCAAGAACTGCCATGAAGGCAGAGAGGAAATTCCCAATTTCCAGGTGGGAAATGAGTTGAGATCACTGTAGGATCTCACAGATTGTCATGAGGACAGTCGAGGAATTTCAAATTGCCAGGAGGGCAATGGATCGAGATTGCTGTGGGATCTCATAGACTGCCAGGAGGGTAGCGGAAGGTTTCCAATTTTCCAGGTGGGCAAGGGAACAAAGATGGGATCATTTGATTCCATAGACTGCTAGGAGGGCAGTAGAGACATCCCATATTTCCAGGTTGGTAGGGATGAGCAGGTGAGTTTTGATCAGCCCGAGGAGCTCACAGAGAAGGTGAGCTCAGGGGTGGATTTGGATCAACAGGTGTAGTTGACAGAGGTGAGGGATCTTCTAATGATTGGGGGAATTCAGATATTCCTACCATGCGCCTAGGGAGAGGAAAAAATCTGTGTTGTTGATGCAACAACAGCAGAAGAACAGTCAGTTGTGATTGTCCAGGAAGAATTGGAGCAGACTTTGGAAGCTGCCCAAGCAGTAGAAGAAGAGAATGACGAGCATTCTAAAGAATGGCTCAATATTTTCAGCTAGGAGACTGAAAAGACTGCGATAGGGGAGTTTGCATACGAGGAAGAAGAAAAAACAGAAAACATTTGCTTTGCTGATTTGTGGGAATGATTTGAAGCCCTAGAAGAGAGGGTGAAAGTTCAGAGCGTGCACATCCAACAGGTGAAGTTGGAAGCTGAAGGAGAAGGCATGGGAGATCATGAGAATCTTCCCATGTGCAAAAATTTTTTGCAGCTGGGGAGACTGCAAAAACAGAGCTAGCCACTAGAGCAGCTGGACGAAGTGATCGAAGAGATCATGGAGCTGATGATCCGATCAGCAGACACTATCAGCAAGGAGAAGCTGAACATGAAGAAGGAAGCAACAGTAGCAGGATGGAGCGGATGAACAGCTCCAAAGGATGATTTGGGATCCAGGAGGATTTCAACATCAAAGATGGGAATCTCATGAGCAGGAGCTCATGAATTTTACAGTTGAGGAGTATGATGCAGGAGCATCTCTCCACATCAGCCAGCCAACCAGCCAACCACGTCGAGCGCGTGCATTCAAAGCTGAAGAGAGGCACAACCTTGTTTAAAATCTGAATTGAATGTAAATTAAATGTTTAAGTTGTTGAGCTGGGAAGTCATGCCTTTGTGCAGGCATTAGGTAGATCGGCCTTTAATGTTTGTATGGTTGAGATCTAGATCCAGATGATAGACTAGACAGCCCATTCAATGTAATTGAATAGGGTAGGTAGTTTGGAGGGAAGCGCTCGAAGAGCCCCCTCAAGTAAAAAGAGATTTAGTATCTCATTTGGTAGTAGGTTGAAAAGTAGAGAATCTGCGAGTAGAGAGAAGAAGAGAAAGAGTCGAGACCTTGTTACAGACCATGCTCAGGAACACCTTGTACAAACAAGCATTTGCCATTTTAATATAAACAGAAGCATTTTTTCCTGCATGTAATTCTGTGTTATGTGGATGTCTGTGAGTGTTCTTTTATGCTGTATATGTATACTGTAGTTGTGAATTTGCAATATTTGGTTGGATTTCAGGTGAAGGTCTTTGAGGCTTCATGCCAGGAGGGTGTGAAAAAATGTTGCGGGTTCTGATAAGCCGTGCACAGAGGTTGCACTTCTGAATTCTGCGGGTTCAGACAAAGACGTGTTGTGGCACAGGAACTGGAGTCAACAACTTAGGAGAAAGACCTCGAGGTTGTTGAATACCTTGGAGGCAAGGCTGTGTATGAGAGACATAGTTGCAGACAGGACTTAGCTGTGAGTTCTGTAAAGCTCTGCCAAGTGGGCATTGAGCATAGGCACAAGGTGCAGTTGGAGGAACTCTGTTGTGAGTTTAGAAAGAATTAGAATCACCGAGGATTCTGTAAAGTTCTGCCAGGTGGGCATTGACTAGGTGCAAGGGGTGCACAAAGGAAGACTTTTGTTGAGAAGTTCAGGAAGAAGAGACAGAATCACTGAGGATTTTGAGAGCTATGCCAGGTGGGCATTGAGTGGGTACATAGGTGCACAGGAGATAGAACTGTTGGAAATTCTGGGAAAGAAACTCTGCCAAGTGGGCATTTGAGTTAGTGTCCAGATAGGCACAGAGGAGAAAAGAACTCTTTGAGTTCTAGAAGTTGAGGAAGAATCCACTGAAGGATCTTCACAGGGTTGTTGAACACCCTGATAGGCTGAACAAGAGGTTGCTTGAGAAAACAGAGAGCCAGGAGGCATTATATTCTCCATCTGAGGGAGAAGGAAGGAAGACAAAATCCCTTAGGGGTCTGAGCGTTTGAGAAGCTCAGGAGAAATAGCGCTTTATGTGCATGGAGATTCTGCAGGAGTGTAGACATCAAAATCCTTTGAGGATTCAAAGATAAAAGCTTAGGAGTAACAACGTTTCATACGTGCAGCGAGGACTCAAAGTCGAAGAGCTCGCAGAAACAAAACAAATATCGAGGCCTTTGAGAAACTTGGAATTCCTCCAATTGCAGGAAGAAAGTGTGCAGAAGCTCAGCAGGGATCACAACATCCGTCAGATCGACCAGAGAAAGAGATCTGGACCATTGATTTCACATCCAGAGAGTGCGCAGGAGAAGAGATGATCTGAACCATCAGATCTTGAGCAAATCACCTGTCAGCCGTTAGATCTGATAGAAGTTGCACGAGGTTTAAGCTTCGTTAATTAGAGGGTTAAAATCCCAAAACAAACATCAGGATATTGGGACTTCATCCATCGGCATATCGGGAGTTTCAAGACAAAATATCATAAATTTCTATGGGAAAAATACCAGGAATGATTTGGACCGTCCATTAGTGGAGACACGTGGTGGAGATCAAGCATCCATCGATACTTTGGCACATCGGAGTTCTTGAGGTCATAAAAGTCAGGACATCAGAAGTCTAAAAAATGTGAGGAGTAACCTGAACCGTCCATTCTAGGGATGCGTGGCAGCAATCGAACCCTTCGCGAAAGGCCCGACAGGAAGTCATCTATCGGCATTTGGGTCATCGGGATATCGGGAATCCTGGTGACAAGAGGTTTGGGCATTTCAGAATCGTGAAGTCTGAAACCCTGACGAGGAGAAAAGTGCCACTGTGGGCCAGCTGTCAGCGTATCTGACAAGGAGAAAGTGCCATTGTGGCAGCCAACTGTCAGCATAGTGAAGAATTGGGATTCAAGGGATCGACAATCCCATGGGCAAATGTTTTTCGACATTTGAAACCCCGAAGCCCCGACAGGTGGTATGACTGCGGTCATATAGAGGGAGGTCATGTGGACCAAAAGGTCTAGCCCAGGGGACTAGCGGAAGCTGATGTCATATCGGGATATCGGGGATTCCGAGGACAAAATGTTTATGCATTTCAACATTGCGATGTTCAAAACCCCGATGGGAGACAAGGCTGCGGTCTTGTGAGATAAAGGTCATGTGGGCCAAGAGCTTAGCCAAAGAGCTAACGGGAGTTGGATCACATCAGGATTTTGAAGCCCAAAACCTCGACGAGAAGGATAAGGCTGTGGTCTTATGAATTAGCGGTCACATGGACCAGAGCATAGCCAGGAGGGCTAACGCGTAAAGGGCGTGTATCGGTGAAATTTATCATCGGAGATCGGGATTTTGAGAGGATAGGATCTCTTGTCATCAGGGATTACGAAACCCCGAAACTCAAAACTGATTTGGAGAAGATCACGGTTAAGTGCAGAGAGCCGTGTGGGTGAAGAAAGGACCTATGGATCGGGTTTTTCACAGGGATTCCATTGGGAGTCCAAAGAGCTGCTTCAGCTCAGAAGGGAACACTGGGTGATCCTTAAATACCGGGAGGTCAGGCACAGAGACGTTGCGGGGTATGTAGGAGTGTCGAGCGTCGCGCGCCATCATTATACCTAGCCCAAATGATAAGGATATGTATTTTTAATACTGGGTAACTTGAAGAGTGTGGTGATTCCACAAGAGGTAATGTTTTTTTTAACTTCCATTATCCAAAGTCATGGTAGCAGTTTCATGTTTTATCTAGAAATTGTATTGAAAAATATGGTCTATACGACACTCAAAAAAATTTGTGATCATTAACAACAAATCAGGATATGGAGTGCTAGGGTTAGGAAGAGAACTTGGAAATCGAAAGGAGGAGGGATTTGAGAAGACAACATATGGTGCAAAACTTCAACTATGTGTTGATATGTATATGGATTTATTTATATTGTGGTAGTAGAGAATGCATCATTTTGTAGAAGAATTATTTGAGACCATGTGGTAGTGGCAGTAGAATCTAGTTCTAAGAGGGGATGGTGATTCAAGGGTGGGAGAGGATGTATGTTAGAGAGAGTTTGGTGGGTTATGAAGAGATAGAGAAAGGTGAATGGAAGTGAGGGAATTTATCAAGTTTATTGTCAATACTAAGAGCATGGATGAAGGCCTAATCTAGGGATGTTCTACCAAATAAGGAAACCTCAGTTATAAATATTACTAGCAAACTAGAGTTGAATTTTAAAACAATTACCTTATAAAATTGTGGTTGTGAATTTGGATCCTATGCCTTGTAAACATTTCAATATGTTTCCATATTTAATTTCCTAGAGATTGCCCGAGTTGTAACCCATGGAACATGAGAATTTGTTAATAGAGAAGAAGTTAGAAATGACACGAAAAAGATTGACATAAGTCATCCCATACAGTTTTGATATGGATGATAGTGGAACTTCTATAAGATTGATCTAGATTCAATTTGATTTAAAGTTTAGGAGATTCAAATTGTCTCTCTTGCCAAAACTATACTATGTCATCATGTTGTAAGATAATGATATATATTTTGGTGGTGTGAAGCATATCTAAACAAGTTTTAAAGTATGTAGAGGGGTTGTGGACCCAAGAATCTAGTATCTTTCTTTGCATTTTCCCACCATACTCGGGGAGATAATTTTTTTATCTAATTGGAGGGAGATGCAACAACATGAGGCCATAATTGCACAAGATCCTTGATAGCAAGCGGAATCTCTTGGGATAGAATAAGAGTGAAGGTTTTAGATTCTTAAAAGGAGAGATCCTTATGTGGAGGCATTGTGGGTTGAATAAAGTGACAAAGGAAAGTGGGTTCGGTGGGTGTGGAAGAAAATAAAATTTAAACCCTAATCCCAATGAATAAAAATGGTTGAGGTGAAGGAGAGGTAATATTGGAACTCAACAATTAATCACGTTTTGGGTGGGTCTAAAGACTTGAGAATAACTAAAATAATTGAGGAATGAGTTGTTTGGGTGGATAATTCGAGCTACAAAGGAAATCGACAATGATGAAAATTTGCATGGGTGTATAATATAGATAACTAGAAGTGTGAGAGGATAAAGGTCTACAATGAGTATTCTAATTATAACAAATGATGGGAATTGGAGGATCTTGAAAAAATACACATGGAAAAAAAATAATACTAAGAGAAAATTTAATTGGAAATAAGATCATTGTTGGCACCCTATTTTTTTGTTTTGAAGACCTAGGATGTAGTTTAGCTGTGTGCACCCTATTTTTTTTTTGAATACCTTACATGTAGTTTAGTTGTGTGCACCCCATTTTAGTATGCACACTCATTTTTGTCCTATAAGCTGAAGTTTTAATCACACTTAGAGTTTGTACGCTTGCCTATCCTTAAGTTAGAATATTAAACTATAGGTTATTAGGTTGTAACTAATTTTGATTTATAAACTGCCATGGACATTACATTGGAATAGTTCATCACAACAGATCTGATAAATAAAACTTAAATCTACACTATGAAGGTTAAATTCCTTTAGATTCCAAAATATTTAGTTTTTGATTTTCTTCTTATGCATGAAATAGATAAAATGTAGAAAATAAAGAACACTAAAGTACAAATACACACCATCCACAAGATGACACAAATATTTTTTCTAGAAAACCCTTACGGGAGAAAACCCATCTAGAAGGTGAGGCTACTCTGGTCTCTTTTCTCTAATATGGAAATAATGCAAGTACAAAGGAGAAGGAAATCTATATGGAGTTACCTAAGAGCTCTGGTATGTTAAGTTTCTACATATCATTGAGCCCACCTACCATGCTCTCTAATTTCCCACTCCCTGTTGTTTTTATCTGCTATGGAACAAAATACAATAACATAGAATGGAACCCCTTCTCCTCCTAGTGGCCCGGTATTTAACATAGCTCAATAGCCATCTAGGGGTAGGTTTTTTCACTTCCTCAACCCTCAATTGTGGTAGGTTTTTTAATCTTCTAGAATATTCTTGAAATTACTCCAATTCTTTTAACTCTCAAAGCATCAATATAGATGATAGATAATATAATGATCCAATATGGATCATACCTCCCCATTTAGAGAAGAGTTTTGTCACCAAAATATTTACGAAATGAGGTGAGGAAAATTTTCAGATACCTTCTCCTTGGAGTACCACTTTTCTTTACTTGTAATTTTTCCTTTCAACCCAACCTTCAAAAGGTCATGATGCCCTAGTCTTGTAGTTCTAGACCTCTTCTGCAAAATTGTGTCCTCTTCTAACTATGCCTAATCATTTGGTGCTAAGTACTATATGGAAGGTAGGACATGATCCTCCTCTTGATATAACATGGAAGGATCATATAGTTTGAGATTATCCACATTCACTACTGAGTAAATGCGCATGTATGAGGGTAGACTTAGTTTGTAGGAACTATCTCCCACATTTTCCAATACCTCAAAAAGACCATACCACAGAGCTTTGATATTCATACCATGACCCTATAACCTTTCATTATTCAACTGTAACCATACTCTGTCTCCCACTCTAAATATTCTCTTTGTATTGTTCTAGTCATGTCCAGCCTTGTACTTTTCCCCTGACTTATTTAATTCCTCTTATACTTGAAAATTGATCTTCTTGATCCTCTCAACATTCTTTTTCTTCTTTTAATGCATATTTTGTGAGGTCCTCCCTCACTCCTCCTTGATGTCCATATACAACGTATAAGGGTGAAGGTGGAAAATACCTAAATCAAGTTTCAAAAGGTGACTTACCAGTAGAAGTGTGGACTACTCTATTATATGAGTGTTATATATAGATCAAATTTTCATCCTAGGTCTTTGGATGTTTCTGATTGTAACCCGTCAAAAGTTTCACCAATGTCTTGTAAACTATTTTTGTATTCCCATCTGTTTGTGGATGTAATGTTGTATACCTATTCAAATTAGTGTGTTGATTATCTGGATTGGTTGTCATTGATTTCAACCCTTGGAGAAAGTCTGGTAGCAAATTATGGTAGCACAAAGGTTTGGGTAATGGACCCAAGTTTGTTTGATGTATAATGGCATGAGTTTTAATATATTTGAAGGCAAAAATATTCTAGATGGATAGTACATGTCATGCCATTTTCAGTGGTATGTGGAACGTCACATAAATCCTCACGGTCAGAGAGTTATGACCATGTGAAGTTGGAGAACCCTCATGAGTCATCTAGAATCACCAAAAGGTCAAAGTAGTGAAAGTGGTTGCAATGAAGAAATTATTTAAATACTAAAATGAAGTGATGAGTGTACTATAAGTCAAAGTGGGTACAGAATAAATTATTTAAATAATAAAGTTAATGAAGAAATGACTAAGTGGACAAGTATTTAGAAGTGGGTTAGCCCTAAAATAAGGAAAGTGGTTTAAGATGGTTAGAAGGTAACCCCTTGAGGAAGCTACATAAAAGTATAAATAAGATGCAAGGGTCTCTCATTTTAATTACACTTAAGGATATTGAATATCCACAAGTGAGTGAGGTAACCAAAGGATATCTAAAGGAAATTTCAGAGGGAAGGTGAAGCAAAAAAGGCCAAAATTCAAGGGAGGATACATTCTTTTGATGATACTTTCTAAAGTATGTTATTTACAGGTCATCTCACCATTTTCTCAACAACATTTTTTATAGAACGATTTAGACCACCAAATCTGGAGGCCATTGAGGAAACATATCCAAGTATCTATGAACACAAATTTATCTTGTGGGTCATGTTGAGCACTCAACACACCCTAAAAAGCCTTATCAAAATTTGTCACTTTTTGGGTACCACTTGGTTTTCTGCGTTGTCTCACTCGACTTCATTTTGGGGAATTTTTTATCTTTGATTGTTTTCATGACTCTCATCACCTATTCAGGTCTGTTTGAACTTATGAAACCTCATGACTAAAATACCTTAACACCTGAATTACGAATCGACAACTAAAACTTGCACCTAATGCACTCTGGTTCAATGTAAGAAAGAATTCAAGAAAGTAAGGAACCACATGAAAACAACAGTCATTGATCATCAATCCTCATAGGAATCAACATAAGGAGGTTTTGGTAGGTTATTCGCATAAAGTTTCGAGAGATATCTGATCCCCTTCGACATCGTTAAAATATGAGGAAGACAAATGTTAACAAAGGACGTAAAGAGATCGTTGATAGATGATGTCTGATGCACTTTATCAGGATTAGGGAAAATCCAGAAGGATCACAACAAACATTTCGACCGTGAAAAAATTATCTCCGATCATCGATCCCCGATGCATATTCAGCATGGGGACTTTTTCGAGGGAGCCGATATGAGGGCACTTGGGTAGGTTTGTTGCAGATCATCGATCCTTGACACTTTTTGGCGTCGACAAGCTAGGATTTGATTTTAGAATGAAAACACAATAACATAATCATCGATCTGATTAATATGAGTGAATTAAGTCACTGGTCTTGAATGCCATGTGTCTTTACCATGTAAGAAGGTCGTACGGTCCATTTCTGTCATGAGTCATTTATGGTTCCCTAGGTTCTAGTCACACCTTTGTGTCATCTTTCCACACCATCATTGTACAGTAAGATCGATCGGCATCAGAGCTTCTGTAGGAGGATATCAATGAAAAAATGTTCATGGCACAATCCTGACCCCCGATCCACTAGCTGAAAGAGTGGAATGATGTTACGTTTGCGGCGTTGGATACAATCGGATTTTAGACATTCAAGGAACTTGTTAATGCCTGATCCCGCATTAGTTGCTACCCCGTGCACCGATTAGAAAAAAACATTTTGAAATCGCTGATAGACCTCATTACCATCCATGCCTTTGCTATCAACACATGATGAATTTAAGCTCAATCTCCTCTAAATATTCAACGACATATTTGTTCAAATTTCACTCATAACCCGAATTGAATGGCTGATGCAACATGGTAAGATATTCCCTGTTTAAATCTCTAGAACCGTTGTGAACAAATTCATTCTGCATGTAAATGAATTCCAGAATGTATGAAGGGGAAGAGAAAGAAACTCGAGAGCTGGACTTCCCATTTTGATTACTAAAATATAGGTTTAACAAAGATTTAGAGGTATGTATCCAAGTCTGTCAATTTGCTGGTTATAATTTATATTTGTTCGTCCAGTTTCTTACACATTCTCTAAACCCTACTCAAGTTGCAGGAACAATGTTGTCAAGAAAGCCAACCACCAGATTCTCACCGAGAGTACTAAAGCTGAAAGAACCAGAGATAGGTGAAGGTTCTTCTCCGGGGAGCACAAGGGAGTTGGAATACGCCCCTAGGGCGGATCCTGTCATCAAAACAACAACAAAGAAAGATTTCATCCAACCTCTAGCCTTCGGAGACACAGAGGAAAGCACTGGATCCAAGGTAACACTCCCATAGTGGGGGGATCTATTCAAGATAATTATCCTAGAAGAATACCCATAATATATCCCACACAACTACCCGGATGTAAGGGCGCTCGATGAACAGGTGTTACCCAACATCCAACGATCATATTTACACATGGTGGTAAGAAGAACCCCCATTTTCCCCTTCATAAAGGTTATAAAATGGTGTATCGACCATACATATGTGCATAAGTTCTTAATAAATGATGAGAATGGTGGGTGCGTTGGAGGTTTCCTCTCAATAGAAGTTCGGAAGTATTATAAGCTTAGGGACCCAGAGGAGCGGCTCAACATGGACTTCGTGCTAAATTTTTATGAGTTCAATGACACCAGCTGATTGATGGAATAATAGTGGAAAGAGGACAAGAAATTCACCAATTGGAACAATGGATGGTATGAGACAATCAACCTAAGGGAGCCATACATCTATTTGATGGCTCTCATCTATCGGTTATACAGAGAAAATGATTGCTCCAAGTTTTCGGAAGCATGGATTCCTTTGAAATACACAATTTAAATCGTCAGGAGCATCTTCAACTGGGGAGAAATAATCTCCAAAAAATTAAGCATCTATGTGCAACAGGCTCATACGCCGAAGGAAGGAAATGAACCAACTTTCTACATGGCCTCGTATGTGCTCGATGTCATGTGCGCAAGGAACGTATTCACCAACATGAATATGACTGGGATGTTGCAGAGCTCCTGGTCCACATCTACTTCAACATGCCATGGGAAAACAAGTACAAGAAATGTTACGCCCTCATTTGCGACAAATTCATCTCCCACATTTATTTTATTATTTTGAAGAAATAATGCCCAATGCTATGAATGACAACCAATAAAATGATATCCAAGGTAGATCATTGGTACTTGGATGAGATCTCAACCTACATCAGGGTGTTCGAGGCCACTTTAGCACCACATATTCTACCATATCATGTCCCAAATCGATTCATCGTGGGAGAAATCTGTTATCAGACCATCCTGTAGGGTTATAACGCCACATTGGTCAAAGACAAGAAATGGGCCTTCATACCCTACGGTTTCCATGTGGGGTTCTATATGGTAAAGGATAATTCTCAAGCCAAACAAGAATTCTAAACCAACTTGAATTTAGGTTCCCTACAGGCCGATTCTGCAAGCATCATTCTAAAGGCCTGGTCATCCAACATGCGTCACAAGTATCATCCTGCTGGCTGTATGCTCACGATAAGTTTGAGGACGAAGTATTCATAGATAAATCCCAAGACTAGGATGAGGTGGTGGGGATTATGGCCAACCCAAACATGACTAGGTTCAAGGCCATGAGCGTGGATGAATAGATGGAAACATTAGATCAGTCATCTCAAGAGGCCCTCAGAGCCAGGGAAGAAATCATAGCGGTAAAGACAACAGAGGTGCAGAGAAGGGGATTGTTCTTGAATCCAGAGGAACATAAAAGGGGATTATTCCTGATGGAAGAGGAACAAAGAGTCATTGATCAGTTGCAGAATGACCTGAATCTCGTAGAGATGATGAGGGTTCTCGTTGAAAAACCAATCGAAATTCGGGGAGAACCAAGTGACCCAAAGCCGATACAAATTGAAGAAAACACCAGGTCTGATAAACCTAAAGCTTCAAAACCATAGGTTGGATCACCAGGGGAAGTTTCAGCTCAGCCCGAGATAGCGATGACATCAGGGAGATAAAGTAGACCAAATCCATTGTTAGATATAATAACCATCTATGACATACAAAAGAGGTTCAATAAGCCAGTCTTGAAAATATATACATCTTTAGGAGCCTGGGAAACACTCTTACTTGGGGAGATAAACAAATCCTCGAACCTTTGGATGAGGTCATCAATATACAAGACATTGCCTATGACCGAAAGAGGAAATCCATCATGAAGAAAACCACTAATAAGAGGAGGCTTACTATTGACAGTTCCATCCTCATCACCACATAAGAGAAATTGATTAGCACGGAGCATGCCAAGACGTTCGAGATTATCAGGGAAAGGATGGAAATCATAGATGCCACCCTAGATAGAGAAAGGAAATATGACGAGGGGTTGGCCGCTGTGCCGAAGGAGTTGGAACATATGTGCCATTTGGAAAAATACTATCAAGACTCCACACAGGCCACAATATTCTTGAGAAGCAAATTCCAAGATGCCTACAACAAATTCACGAGTGAGTGGCACCTTTTCACAACAGAAATAACCTACTTCCAAGAAGACACCCTTATGGTGCTAGAAATTTGCAAAGACTCGGAAATATGGTATGAGAAGGCCCACCAAGCAGTGGAAAGAATTGAATACATCAACACAGTTCAAAAGGGACGAGACGTATAAGAGCACGACATTCGGGTGCTGAGAGACAACAACATCGACCATATAAGGAAGTCATTCGAATACTGGGTGAAGTGGGCCAAGAATCTCAGTGAGAGATTAAAGGAAAATGGGCCGATTGTGAAAGGAGATGGACCAAGATCAATCAGGTGATGAGAGAAATTGGTCTCCCAGAATTCGACACACTTGAGGACTTTGTCGACTTGCATGACATAGTCAAACTACATGCGGAACAAGAGTCATTGTAGGCTGTGGAGATAGAAAAGGTGGCGAAAATGGCGCTAGGTCAAGCACAATAGTTCATAGAGCACTTGATCAAGGCTCATAAAGTTTTACAGTAGTTAAGTGTTAAATTAGTCAAGTATTGGGCACGGGAAATGGAGATAAATGAGATCCTTTCAGCCCCGATGGACCAACATAGATTCCCGTATGCCAACCAATGTGAAGAAATCTTCGTCAAATGGTCAGGGTATGAGAAGAGTCATCCATTCAAGTGAAACTATTTGATGACTTGTAGAATACTGAGAGATGAAAGCGCCATGTGGCGATGTTTTGTTTTATTTAGCTTGCATTTTTGATAGTTATTTCTAGTTAATAATTTGTTATAAATAAGAGGATCGACCTGTTAGAAGAGGTCGATGGTTTTGGCAAAGACCCTCATTTTTGGATTTGTAAAGAACTATTTTGGAGCTACCTTAATTGAGAAGTCTTGTTTAGGACCAGAGACAAGTTTTTGTTTTACATCAAAGGTGTGTGTGATTGGATCATAAGGTGGAATTACTTCTGACTTTATATCATGAATGGATGCTGTAATGAGTAAGGGTTTCTGAATCTATTGACAAGTTATCTGATTCAATATTTTTATAATTCTTGTCTCTAATGATGTAAAACAAATCGTTGTGTTAATGTGTGATTAGTGATTAGAAATAAAGAAACTATTTTTCTTGCCATTATTTTATTGCATGTACTCTTCCGATAATTGTATCTCAGTCAATAATTGAAATACCAACAAGTTGATGTATTAGTACTAGGCTTGCCATAGGTGTAAGAATCATTGTATGCATGCTTGAGCACGAGGGTTATCCCAAGCTCAGCCTTCTTCAGTAGTTAATATTTCCCCCTTTGTTACCAAACTGGTTTATAACAACACCTATCTTGTATCATACCCACCTATAAGATAAAATACAAAAAAGAAAACGTTCAAACTGAAGGAGGATTTTTCCCGAGAACATATCCAGTAAGTCACTACGTAAAGCCCATCGATTAATTGCCTGGATCGCAAGATCTGGAGAAGCATTCCACTATCAAATGCTCCATAGTCTAATTGGGCCTCTATTGCAGGTGTGGTTCCTACTGTTGATTTAAAGGGACTTAGGACCCTTCAATAGGTCGTTGTATTTTTGGAGTTGCACTCCATGGAAAATGGGGTTTGTGGCTAGTCGTGAAACTAGTCTAAAACAAGTGTTTTGGGTTAAAAAATCATAACTTATTCATAACAGATCCAAATTTAGTAAGACAAAATGTATTGGTTAGAGTAAATTATGTAGTCTTCTGTGTGCCATTTTCAGATCCATACAACAAATATTTTGAGTAGGGAACGCTCTACAAGTTTTCTCTCTAGAATAATCCATAATTCAACAAGGTATGTCATTTTTGCTATAACTCCTTTTCTGAGAGATTCCAAGCAGTGAAACCTGGAGGTATTGAATAGAACACACTGAAGAACATTGTGTACTATTTTCATATATTTATTCATTACAGGTACATAGTTATGATTATTTCAAGTTAGGGTTGTTAAATAATAAAAAATTAGTCACGTAAGACTAATGTAAAGTTTGATGAAAATGGTAGTCTCTTGTTGTTAAAGTTAAGGAAGGTTTGCAGGTATGTGATCATATATACCAGGTATATTACAAAGTTACAAATTAGATTTAGATCATGAAATTGATGAGGGATTTTGGTTGAGGTACATGTTGGGTACATGGTTGAGACAAGTAGTTGATGAGTTGGTACATACATGAGGTGTATAGTTGATGATGTTGGTACATCTTGATGAGTCATAGTTTATGTGTATTTGATGCATGATTGGTACATATTTGGTGCATGGTTGATGCACTCGTTGATGGTATAGGTTGAGGTACAGATTGGTGCATGGTTGATGCACTTTTTTATGGTACAAGTTGATTATAGGTTGTTTGGTATAGGTTGTTAGGTTGTTTGGAGCAGGTTGATTGGTACAGGTTTACAATAGTATATATCATAGTGATAGTGTGAGATTATTTCCCTCATTCTACTTCTATGACAGGACGGTTGGACGGGGCAAGGACAGGTGGTTGTAGGCACCTTCTGGTTGTATCCAGAGAACATAGGGGGTTGTAGCCATAGAATTGGTGAGTTGGAGCTTCCCTCGGGTTGTATCCTGAGAAACTAGGGGGTTGGAGCCTCCTTCCAGTTGCAGCTAGAAAACAAAGGAAATTGGTGCTTTCAATGAATGCAATTCTCAAAGACATATAAGAATTTTTTTTTTGTGGTTTTCTCCCGCTTTGGTTTTCCATGTAAAAACACTGGTGTACTGTGTATTTATATGATTGCTCATTTGTTCATTATTTATTTACTCTGAAACTATTGGATGATTATGTTATGTTGATATACCACTTGAATTTTATGGTTAAAATGGATTAAATTTCTCTATTATTGATTCACCCCCCCTCACAGTAATCCAAAAATTAGTTTCAGAGGAGGTTCCTTCAGAAATTAGTTTAACCACTTGTTGGCCCTTGACCATTTTTTGTGGTAACATTGGTCATGTTTGACCAATTTTAGCACTTTGATAGGCTGGTCGAAGACGGAGCACCATGCGAAGAGAAGATCGAAGGATCTCGCCCCCTTTTGTGGGATTTTTGGGCTTAGGGTTTATGTAACGGCTATGGGATGTTGGCCCATGGGTTTTACCCATGCTTAGGCCCATTTTGTAAAGTATAAACAGAAATCTAGGCGATGTAAGAAAGATTCAATGACTAGTCGGTTGTAAGCTAGTATGCTAAGTGCAATGGTTGTGAATGCTTCGTGCATACTGTGTGTTGAGAACTTGCAGAGCTAAGTGCAAGTGACTGTAAAGAGTCTTTGTGCTATACAAAGATTGGGGAAGGAGGATCTGGTGAGGTGTTCACAGATATGTTTTCCTATGCGGAGTGGGTTTTGAGGCTCTGTGCATGTAATGATATTGAAAAAAGATAATAAAGAAGACGAAGAGTTGGTGGACGTAGCCCCATGCTGGGGTTTAAGCACGTATATCATGTGTTATGGTTACCTTGTGTAATTGATGTGATTTATTCTTAGTGTTGTTATCTTTATGTATGTTAGATGCCTATGATATGGTATCTTAGTGATTAATGATGTGAATGAATGCTAGATCTGATCTATTTCGATGTGCTAAGTGATTGAATGTGTTAGATCTTGTTGAATACTGCATTGTTCTATAATTAGGGTTCTACCTGGGATGTGAATAAAGGTTAAATACCAATGAATGTGAACTGCTAAGTGCTCTGTTAAGTACTGTGATCATAGATCTGTGTCCTAGCTAGGTTGTAGACACTTGAGTCCTGCAACCCCCCTGCCTCTACCTCGGGTGAGACTTCATCTGCTTCACAGGTGTTGTCGAAAGGGCTAGTAGTTAGGGTTTTCTTGGTGCGTTTTTGAAGTGTTGAACCCTAGGTCTTCCCCTATGCCAACAAATGGTTCCATTGTTGGGACTTGAAAATATGATTGCTGGGAACTGAAGGAAAGAGAAAGATCTGTGCGTAGATCTGTTGCCCTAGTGCGCAATACTCTACATGACCATTGAAACTCTGTGCTAAGAAGAGAATCTCGATCTGAAGAAAATAGGTAATATCTTAAATCTTTGTGATCTGATAAAGGTAAGATAAATGGAAATTTTTGTTTCAAAAGAATGGATCTAGATATGTTTAATAGATTTGGTCCTAGTCTGAAAACTAGGGCACAACTAGAAGAAAGAGGATATGATATGAATAGATCTGAAAGAAATGGTGAAAGATATGTTATCCCTATGCATAGAAAGAGATTTTGGACTAACAAATAGATGCAGGATCCTAGAAATAATGTTTTGCAGGTTCATCACTGCGACCCCAATGCGCAGTATAGGAAAGGTTGGGGATCGTTTAAGAGAAAGAGAGGATTAACTCTTTGTTATAGTTGCAAAAGACCGGGACATCTTGCTAAGGAATGATCTGGTAGAGGTCCTAGTTGTATTTTTTGTAAAGATATGGATCATGAAGTCTTGGATTTCCCTAGAATGATTGCCAAAGTTGAAAAGATGAACATGAGACAAGAAAACCCCGAGGAAGGCCAAGAGACTAAGAATATACTAAAGAACCAGAAAGAATCAGAGGATATATTATTGAAGATGAAAGAAACACTGATGATTACAGAGATATCGTTTTATCAGAGATCTTAAAAGAGAACGAGTGCACAGAAACAAGAATAGGATACTTCAACATAGACTGTGTATTGGATGCAGAAACACAGGTGAACATTATGACAGAAAGTACTTGGGAAATTTTGGGAAATCCTGCTATGATTCCTTCATTAGGAGGAATAGGATTGTTTAAAGGAAAACTAATAACCCTATGTGGAAGACTCGCCCATGTACCTTTGATTTCTCACGGAGCATCAACAGAAGAAAAATTTGAGGTCACTAAGTTTGTTGAGAACAACGACCCCTTTACACTTTTTCTAGGAAATACATGGATTGAAAAAGATCAGATCCGCAAGAAAGAAGAAGATGAAGCTATAGAGCAGAAAAAGAAAGAATTAAGGGATTTCATGGCTAGGAGAATAACATCCTAATAGAAGAATAGGAGGACAAGTCAAAGCAACCGATGGTCAGATACCTACTTGTCAAAGTTAAAATAACGCAGAAATACTTGAAGAACCTATCCATTCAGGAAAGTAGAACACCTACTCTAGAATAAGAAGAAGTATTACCCTTGAACCTTATGAAATAATCTCAACAACACAAAGTTACTATGTTAAGTACAGATAAGAATAAGAATGGAAAAAGGAATATAGAAACTTAGATCACAGGAAAGAAGCCCAGAAAGCCTAACAAGAAGAAAGATAAGTTAGAAAAATTACAGGAAGTTCCAGAGAGGACTTCACAGAAAGAAGGTTTGCAGAACTTGAACCTCACCAGAATATCAGTACAACGCAGATTGACACTTCGCCACGATGGAGAAATATGACCGTTGGAGGTGTCCCGATCATTAGAATGATGCTCTAGAACGGATAGAAACACAATTATTACCAGAGTCATCACCATTAGACCATTGGGACCGTGCCATAATGGATGGAATCGCATTGACTAAGGCATTCCTACCCATTCGAGGATTCTGTTACGATGTTAGCGATTTAACCTGTCTGATTTGTCACTGAGAACACTTTTGACAATTGTGATTATCCGAGCCCACATAGAACTAGTTGCTTCCACATAGTTCTTATTGAGAGCTTGCCACATTTTCTGTTACATTAATTATTTGTTCACCGACTTGAGATATCAGATCTCGAGCGTACATATCAGACGACATTAGTGCGGTAGAAAATTTCGGTGAAGAGATCCTCATAGAGCCCATGGCTGAGAAGGTGATGTATGTAGGTGTACAATCTTCATCGACGCAAGGATTGGAAGCATCCTCGTTGATTGCATAGTGCCGGTCTAGCCGATCCACTGCTGAGAACCGTAGCAAGCATTGTGATGACTTGGAAAATGTGAAGCTCATCCCACAATCCTACCTGACTACATCCTGCCTGTGGCTGGCGTGGTGAGTCATGATAGCGTCCGGAGGGACTTCAACTACATATTGATCACCATGTACCTTCCGAAGGGGATACGCATAGTATGAATCCAGTTGGAAAGGATTTTGATGTTAAAGATCAATGACTATAACTTGGTAGACTGCAAGAACTATGGCATGCTCTCACCATATGAGTACTTGACCAAGGCATTGGGGAAGAAGTGGAAGATAATCCTACAGCTATGGACCATGTACATCGCGAGGTCCATGATCCTTAATGTGATGAAGTTACGACACTTCGAAAGACATCGAGAGGTTAACATGTGCGTTAATCTCCTGCTACTGTACTTCCATGATGGTTACCTATGGTTGGACAGATGCATCACAGTAGATCCGACGCTGATCCAAC
>JZKD02S1379271.1:155664-193671 GCA_000966675.3 Picea glauca
GAAAAAGAGATAATTTCAGATAATAAGCCTCTTCGAGGGGGAAACCTCCTTTTACCCCACTTAAATGTTCAATTACAAGATGATTCAAAATGAAAATGTCTCCTTGGTATATACAAGAGACTAGGAGGTATAATTACAACTAATGGCCTAAAGCCGATATAAATAAAATAACATTACTAATATAATATGCCCCAATTAAGGGGTAATGAGCCAATATTAGGGCTTAACAATACCTATGGTGATGTGGAGAAGGGGAAGCGGGGTTATAAGGTCACCTCCATCTAGAATGACATAGTGCACCTAGCCTATCAGTTGATCACTGGTAATCTTGTTAGAAAGAATAGGTCAACACAGGTCACAGGGTTTGTCATCGATCTCACAGGAAAATGCGTTGAGGGGTTGCAAATGAACTGGGTGAGCTACCTCGTCAATCAGTTAGAGAAAGACTTCCACGAAGCTCAAGATCAAGGCTATGAGTTTTACTTCTATTGGTTACTAATTCTCATCATCTTCATTGCTTGGGAGATGTCGGAAGGAGAGACCTTCCCTGAAATTAAGTTATTCGAGCCACTAGCTGCAAAGTTCAGTACGCTATGGTATTCGAGCGACATGGAGAAGCAATGGCAGTCAAATGTGGTATTCCACACCTATTATCTGCAGTTTAAAAGGGCTATTGAATCCTTCCATTGCATGACACCAAAGAAACTGCATCGGTTTAGGCCATTTACGAAGTTCTGCATAGATAGGAATTTCATATAAATCACTACATGTAGAGATGAACACAAGGAGGAGATGCAAAGTTATTATAAGCTCACTGAGGAAGACATGGAGGAAATCACCAAGGAGTGGCCTGCATAATTCTTGGTACCAGTAGAACAGGCAGAAATGTTCGACCCCAACCTCATAGGAAGTCTTATTGTCACCCAAGAAGAATGCGATGCACCCAACAACAACAGGAAGAAAAAGAAGGAAGATGTATAGGAACTGAAAAATGCATCTGAAGAAACTGCATCAAAATCACTTGAAGGAGGGGGAGATGACGAAGTAGACAAAGAAGATAATGAAGGGGAAGAGGACAAGAAGAAGCAGGGTGAAGTAACACCACCTAAATATCCTCTCAAAGAGACAGAGACATCCAAGAAAAGAAAGGTTTCCCCAAAGAAACCTACATCGCGGAAGAAGTAAAAAGCCAATAAATCACCATTTCAGACTGTGCTAACGGTGGATGACATTGACCTTATCATTTCCATTGTGTCAGACACCTCAGAGGATATCTTTCAGTGAAGTGAGGCCAAACATGAGACAATGTTTGAAAAGATCGAAGCAGAGCTTAAAAGAGTACATAGGGCTCTCTATTCAAGCTCTGCAGTGTCTACATTGCCACCACCATCAGAAGGAGCATGGTTGGGAGATGAACTTGCCTATATATGAATATTAGCAGACTCAACAGAATCCCACCTTCGTCATGTCTAGGAGGAAAAGGAACAGTCCACAGAGGCTCTGAAGAAAGAAAAAGAGAAAGCCATAGAGAAATGTCAGGTTGCCCAACCAGAAAAAGATGACCTCCAAGCGAAGTTTGCCGAGGATAGAGCACATATTCAGAAGGAGAAAGAACATCTCCTCGCAGAGCAGATGGAAGTATAAGAAGAAGTCACTAGAGAACTTTTCTCTGTGACAGGCTTAGAATAGATGGTGGAAGAAACTATTGAGAGCTAAGTGGGGAAGATCATTGAAGCCATTCAACAAATTCAAGCAAGAATCACAGAACTAGAATTGCAAGTTATACCAAGCACTCCACAGGAAATGTGAGATCAAAGAGAGGAAACTGCCCAGCGTGCAGTTGATAGAATCAAGGTGTTGGCCTTGGAATGCAAGTAGCTCAACATTCGAAGTGCTTAAGACTACGAGCACCTTGTAGAGGACCTTGAACTAAAGACATTGGAGTCACAACTCCAGAAAGTAAAGAAACATGCAACATTAGTGTAAGCACAGTTGAAGCCACTATCAGTGATTGAGAGAATGAAAAGGTCACAGGAACAATGCACGGTTCAACAATAGGTACATGCCATCCAAAGTAAACTCATGGAAGTGACCTAGAGGCTCTAGCCAGTGCAGGATGAAGCTTGCACACTTTTTGAATAAATTGAAGGACAAGGTGCATAGATAGAACAAGTAGTCACCATGGTAGAACAATTCTTGGAAGGATCGGTTACTGAGAAAGTTATTCAAGAGTTCACCGAGAAGGAGGCTCTGGTGAAGTAGCAGGTTGAGGTGGCTTGAGCTAATCTCAAGGAATTTGAGGCAGAGTTACCCAGATCAGAGTGACTCGGGACGAGTCACATCTGATTGTTGGGAGCCTATTGGCCCTTGACCAAGTTTTGTGTAAACGTTGGTCATGTTTGACCAATTTTGGTACTTCAACAGGTTGTTCAAAGAAGGAGCACCAGGTGAAGCAGAGATCGTGGGATATCCCCCCCTTTTGTGGGATTTTTGGGTTTAGGGTTTATGTAATGGGTATGGGATGTTAGCCCATGGGTTTTACCCATTCTTAGGCCCATTTTGTAAAGTATAAATAGAAAGCTAGGCAATGTAAGAAAGAGTCAGTGACTAGTCGGTTGTAATCTTGTATGCTAAGTGCAATGATTTTAAATGCTTCGTGCATACTGTGTGTTGAGAACTTGCAGAGCTAAGTGCAAGTGACTGTAAATAGGATTTTTGATATACCAAGCTCAGGGAAGGAGGATCTGTCTAGGTGTGCGTAGATATCCTATCCTATGCGGAGTGGGTTTTGAGGCTCTATGCATGTAAGGATATTGACAGAAGATAATAATGAAGACGAAGAGTTGGTGGATGTAGCCCCACGCTAGGGGTGAACCATGTATATCCTATGTTATGGTTACCTTGTGTGATTGATGTGATTTATGCTTAGTGTTGTTATATTTATGTATGTTAGATGCATATGATATTGTAGCTTAGTGCTTAATGATGTGAATGAATGCTAGATCTGATCTATTTCGATGTGCTAACTTCTTGAATGTGTTAGATCTTGTTGAATACTGTGTTGTTTTGTAAATAGGGTTCTACTTGCGATTTGAATAAAGGTTAAATACTAATGAGTGTGAACTTCTAAGTGCTTCGTTAAGTACTGTAATCACAGATATCTGTCCCAGCTAGGTTTTAGACACTTGATTCCGGCAACCCCCCTGCCTCTACCTCGGGTGAGACTTCATCTGCTTTGCAGGTTTTGCTGAAAGGGCCAATAGTTAGGGTTTTGTTGGTGCGCTATTGAAGCATTAAACCCTGGGTTTGCCCTTGTGCCAACACCACTGAAAGGTAAATAATGGAGAGAAACAACATGTATAAAATCTAAATACCACAACTTTATGGACAAAAGTAATCATTTTGGAGAAGAAGGATGAAAAGGTATATACAGGAAGATGGATTTGAAATTTGGAAATTAGTAGTAGATGGATAGAAAGAACCAGTAGTTCCACCAACAAGTGAAAAAGAAATGAAACTCAATCAAAATAATTCTAAAGCCACAAATGGACTTCTCAATGGTCTTGGTGAATCGATATATACCAAAGTTTTACATTGTAAATTTGATAAAGAGATTTGGGAAAAACTTCAAAATATTTATGAAGGAGATTGAAAAGTCAAAGCAATAAAAATTCAAACTTACAGAGGTCAATTCGAACAACTAAATATGAAGGAAGATGAGAATATTGCATGTTACTTCTTACGAATCGATGAAACAATGAATGAAATCATAGGATTGGGAGAATAAATTGAAGAATCTGTAATTGTTCAAAAGGTAATAAGATCTCTTCCTATGAGATTTAATCCTAAGAGATCAACACTAGAATAAATATCAGATCTAGACTCAATAAGCATGGACGAACTACATGGAATCTTTATAGCATTTGAAATGAGAACTGAACAGGAAAATATAGATATAAAAGAAACAAATTTAAAAGCATCCAAAAGGTCAATGCAAAAGGGAAAGAAAAAGGAACATAGCAACAACAGTGACTTCTCAACAGATGATGAAGAATAAGTGGCCAACTTTGTCAGGAGATTGAACAAGGGAACCAACGATAGATATAAAGGTAATCTTCCATTGATTTTTTTTAGTTGTGATGGTATCGATAATTTTGCTAACAAATTTCCCCATAAGAAAAATAAGAGGAATGATGAATATTACTCAAATAGAAAACAAATAGATAAAGGCAAAAGAACAAAAAAAAAAGATTTCAAGAAAATATTATGCACCAAAGAAGACATATCCTCATTAGATGAAGATGAAGTCAGTGACAGTGAGACATAATAAGTTATATTCGTGGCACTAGAAGACATTGATAAAGAAGACACAAAAGAAGTATATGAAGAGGCAGAAGCTGACTACCGATAAGAATTTTTGAGTTCCATAGAAGTTATAAGAAGAGAAAAGAAGAAAAACAAGAAGCTACAAGGAGAACTAGACAAGAAAGAAGACAATGAGAAACTAGAACAAATGATCATGAAATTAAAGGTTCAAATAGAATAAGATAAAATAATTGAAGAAGCACTCAAAGAAAAACTAGAATAAAGAGATAGGATCATTGGAAATTTGGGAGTAAAGATCGTCAAATTGCGAAATGATCTTCAAAAGAAAAATATGCAGAACAACTCAAAAGTTTTGGATGACATTATCAATTGTCAAAAGCCTCATAATGACAAGTCCTGACTTGGATACAATCATACAAAAAAGGTATCAAGCTCCAAAACAATAGAACAAGAAACATATCCAAAAATATATGCAGAAACAATCAAAGAGGATATGAAGACCTACAAGGAACATTATAGGGACACTCCTCCGTCGAGAAGATTCATATTTTAGAATCAATGACCGACAGAAACAAATAGGCCTCAGTAAGAAGAAGGATTCATAAAAGTAACTCCTTTCATAGGATCTTCAACTTCCAGGTATCAAACTATATTTTTTGGTTTATGTTATGCATGCAATAATTTTGGACATAAAGATGTAAATTGAAGAGCTAATAGGAGGAACATAAAGAACTTTTAAAGTCATACACAAAATGGCTATCCAAGAAGTCCTATTGAAACACAAAGAAGAAGCTAAAACATGTTTGAATCATTGAGCATTGAAGTGGAATGATACAAGTGCAATAACTTTGGACACATGGATAAAAATTGTAGAAAGACAGTCCCTCCTAGAGAACCACAATAGAACTACAACAGTCACAGACAAGAACCTCAGAAGAGAACATGGATAAGAAATCAAAATTAGTATAGAAATGAAGAATTCACACTCGCTCTACAAGCTAAGAATAAGAAACGTGGTTGGTATGTTGACAATGGTTGTTCAAAACACATGACAGGTGATAAAGACATGTTTCTTACATTAATAAAGGAAAGAGATGGATCAGTATCCTTCGGAAATGATGATTCAACTAAAATCAATGGAAAAGACACAATCAGAATTGGAAACAAGAATACCAAGAAAGAAAATGTTCTACTAGTAGAAGATATGAAATATAATCTTCTAAGTGTAATTCAAATGTGTGACCAAGGTCACAAAATAACTTTCCATTCACAAAAGTGTGAGATAAGAAAATAAGGTTCATGAAAATTGATTGCAACAGCTGCAAGAACTTTAAGCAACATATATGTATTAAGTTAAATTGGAAATGAAAAGTGTTGTCTAGGAAATGAAGATGAACTTTGGCTATGACACAGAAGAATGGGTCACATACACTTTGATAACCTTGTCAAAGTCAAAAAAAAGAAATCAGTTAGAAAAATGCCGCAGATCATGAAACCAACCAACACTTTATGCAAGCATTGTCAACAAGGAAAGCAAACAAAGACTAGGTTCAAATCAAAGGAATATTCAACGACAAGACCACTAGAAATTGTGCATACTGATATAGTTGGACCAACTACAACAAAGGGTTTAAAAGGTGATAAGTACTTTATGTTATTAGTTGATGATTATACAATAATGACTGCAGTTTTCTTTCTCAGGAATAAGTCAAAATCTTTTGAAAACTTCAAGGTCTACAAGGAAATGGTTGAAAATGAAATGGATTCAAAAATCAAATTTTTGATATCTGATAATGGAGGAGAGTTCACTTCAAAGGAATTTATGGACTACTACAACATGCATGGAACAGAAAGGAAATTCTACATTTCTAGGACACCTCAACAGAATGGAGTTGTTGAAAGAAAGAACAAGACAATACAAGGCTCGAACAATGCTAATGGATTCCAAACTGATAGATATTTTTTGGGCACATGTATAGGATACAATAGTTCACATTCAAAACAAAGTAATTCTCAAAAACAACAATGACAAAACTCCCAATGAGCTATGGAAAGGAATACCAACAAATGTGAAGCATTTCAGAGCATTTGGAAGAAAATGCTACATCAAAAGAAAAGATGGCAGAATGGGAAAATTTGACTCTCATGTGGACAAATGAGTACTTTTTGGTTACTAAAGTACAAGAAAATCATATAAGTGTCACAATCGGATGTTGAAAAAAGTTGTGGAAAACATCAATGTAACAATTGATGAAATAGGTGGACGAGAGTTAAAGGAAGAAGAAAATGAATCAGTGGAACAACTTTATGAAGAAGAAGAAGAAGATGAAGAATAAGTATAAGGGGAATATGAAGAGGATCAGACAAAAGTAGAAGAGCAAGTTCAACAAGTGCCTCCAAATACACCTAGTAAACAAGCATAGAATAATTCTCCTTCAGATCAAATTATCGGAAGCAAAGATGCAAGAGTTGAGACTAGAAGAAGAATCCGTTCACTAGAACAAAAACACCTAGAACTCTTATCTACGATTGAACCAAGAAGTTTTGAAGAGGCCAGCAAGGATGAATTCTAAAATAAGGCCATGGATGAAGAATTGGATCAAAAATAAGAATGACACATGAGAATTGGTTCCAAGACCAAAGAATAAGAATGTGATTGGAACAAAGTGGGTTTTTAGAAATAAATTGAATGAACATGGACAGGTTACAATGAACAAATGTAGATTGGTATGTAAAGGATACACACAAGTTAAAGGAATCGACTTTGAAGAGACATTTTCCCCAGTTGCCAGAATGGAATCAATCCGATTTCTTTTATCTTATACATGCTCCAAGAATATTAAAGTGTATCAGATGGACGTGAAATCAAATTTTCTGAATGGGGAACTTGAAGAAGAAGTCTACATTGAACAACCAGAAGGATTTCAGTTGTCATAGAACGAAGATTATGTGTGTAAATTGAAGAAGTCCTTGTATGGTCTAAAACAGGCTCCTAGAGCATGGTACTCTAGACTGGATAAATATCTACAATAGGAAGGGTTCAAAAAAGGAAGTGCAGACAACAACATCTACATCAAGGTAACTCAAGATAGTATTTTATTAATTGAAGTTTATTTTTATGATATTATTTTTGGAAGCACTGATGACATGTTAAGCTAGAAATGTGCAAAGGATATGCAGAATGAATTTCGAATGTCATTACTCGGAGAACTATCCTTCTTTATGGGTCTTCAAATACGTCAAAGAAACCAAGGAATTTTTATTTCTCAAACTAAGTATATCAAAGAAATGCTAAAGAGGTTTGGAATGGAAGATTGCAAACAAGTTACCACTCCTATGCAAATGAGTTGCAAGTTGAGAAAAAATGATGATTCGAAGTCTATAGACTAGAGGAAATACATGTCAATGATTGGTAGCTTACTATATGTGAAAACATCCATACCAGATGTAATGCAGGTAGTTGGATAGGTGGCATGATTTCAAGCAACACCAAAGGAATCACATGTATTAGAAGTGAAGAGGATTTTCATATATCTGAAAGGAACAAAAGAGTTTGGATTATAGTATCCAAAACAAAAGGATCTATCACTTATTGCCTACACAGATGAAGATTGGGTAGGTTGCATTGATGACCGACGAAGCACCAGTGGAGCAACGTTTTACTTGGGTGAGTGTTTAGTATCTTGGCTAAACAAGAAACAATAATCAGTATCCTTATCTATAGTGGAAGTTGGATATATTTCATCAACAAGATGTTGTACATAGGTTCTATGGATGAAACAAACTTTGACAGATATACATGTTGAGTATGATGAGCCCATTCCAATCTATTGTGATAATACAAGTGCCATCAATATCTCAAAGAATTCGGTGATGCATTCCAATACAAAGAACATTCCAATCAAGTATCACTTTCTATGAGAACAGGTTACAGAAAAGAACATTATAATTGAATATGTGGGAACAAAAGAACAAGTGGTAGACATCTTTACAAAACCGCTTCCAAGGGAAGACTTTGAGTATCTTTGCCAGAGACTCAGAGTAATTTCTACTCCAAAATGAATGCTTTTGAATGCTTATCTTATATGTATTAGATTTACACGAGGAAACACCATAAAGAGGACAATTTACGTTGGGATATCAGTTTCAGGAATATTTCAATAGGGGGGAGCAACCCCAGATGGAAAGATACCTTTTCCATTGAAGAAAAAGGGTGAGAGATTTATCAGATACAAAGTTAAATACTTCGAGAAAGAGCACAAAGGCATGGTTCCATGGGGAGCAAGGGTCACAGGGGGAGCATGAGTGATATGACTTCAAATTTTCATTAGAGTGTTTTCATTGATGTCAACCCTTGAAGAAAGTCCGGTTGTGAATTCTGGTAGCACAAAGGTTTGGGTAATTGACCCAAGTTTGTTTGATGTATAATGGTATTAGTTTTAATATATTTGAAGTTAAGACTATTCTATATGGATAGTACATGTCATACCATTTCCAGTGGTATGTGGAACATCACATAACTCCTCACGGTTAGAGAGTTATCGACATGTGAAGTTGGAGAATCCTCATGAGTCATCTAGGAGCCCCAAAAGGTCAAAGAAGTCAAAGTGGTTGCAAAAAATAAATTATTTAAATAATAAAATGAAGTGATGGGTGTACTATAATTCAAAGTGGATACAAAATAAATTATTTAAATAATAAATTTAATGGAGAAATTACTAAGCGTACAAGTGGTTAGAAGTGGGTTAGCCCTAAGATAAGGAAAGTGGTTTAAAATGGTTAGAAGGTAACCCCATGAGGAAGCTACATAAAAATATAAATAAGAGGCAAGGGTCTCTCATTTTAATTACACTTGAGAATATCGAATATATACAAGTGAATGAGGTAACCAAAGGATATTTAAGGATAATTTCAAATGGAAGGTGAAGTAAAGAAGGATGAAATTCAAGGGAGAATAAATTATTTTGATGATGCTTTCTAAGGTATGTTATTTACAGGTCATCTCACCATTTTCCCAATAATTTTTTTTCTAGAATGATTCCTACCAAGAAATATGGAGGCCATTGAGGAAACATATCCAACTAGTTGTGATAAAATTTTCATCTTTTGGGTCGTTGTATTTTGGGAGTTACACTCCGTAGAAAATAGGGTTTGTGGTTAGTCTTGAAACTAGTCTAAATCAGGTGTTTCGGGTAAAAATGTCATAAATACTTCATAACAAATCCAAATTCAGTAATACCAAATGTATTAGTTAGAGTAAAGTCTTTAGTATTCTGTGTACCATTTTCAGATCCATACAACAAATATTCTGTGCAGGGCACGCTCTACAAATTCACTCTCTAGAATAAGCTATAATTCAACAAGGTATGCCATTTTTTCTATAAATCCTTTTCTCAGAGGTTACAAGCAGTGAAACCTGGAGGAATTACACAAAAGAAACTGAAGAAAATTATGTCCTATTTTCATATATGTATTCATTACATGTACATAGGTATGATTATTTCAAGTTAGGGTTGTTGACTAATCCAAAATTAGTCATGTAACACACAAGTAAAGTTTGATGAAAATGGTAGTCTCTTGTTGTTAAAGTTAAGGAAGGTTTGTAGGTATGTGATCATATACACCAGGTTTATTACAGAGTTATAAGTCATATTTGGATGATGAAAATGATGAGGGATTTTGGTTGAGATACATGTTGGGTACATGGTTGAGACAAGTAGTTGATAAGTTGGCACATACATGAGGTGTATAGTTGATGATGTTGGTACATATTGATGAGTCATAGCTTATGTGTATTTGATGCATGATTGGTACATATTTGGTGCATGGTTTATGCACTCGTTGATGGTATAGGTTGAGGTATAGGTTGGTGCATGGTTGATGCACTTGTTTATGGTACAAGTTAATTACATGTTGCTTGGTATAGGTTGTTACATGTTGTTTGGCATAGGTTGATTGGTACAAGTATACAACATTATATCTCACAATGTTAGTGTGACAGTGGTTTCATCATTCTACTTATACGACATGGTGGTTGGACGGGGCAAGTACAGGTGGTTGTAGCCACCTTCCTATTGTATCCAGAGAATATACGGGGTTGTAGCCTCCTTCTGGTTATATTCAAAGAATTGGGGCGTTGGATCTTCCCTCAGGTTGTAACCAGAGAAACTAAGGGGTTGGAGCCTCCTTCCGGTTGCAACTGGAAAACAAAGGAAGTTGGTTCTCCCAATGAATGTAATTCTTAAAGACATATAAGAAAAATAATTTTGTGGTTTTCTCCCACTTTGGGTTTCCACGTAAAAACACTGGTGTACTGTGTATGTGTATGATTACTCACTTGTTCATTGTTTATTTACTCTGAAAATATTGGATGATAATGCTACATTGATATAACACTTTCATTTTATCGTTAAAAAAGATTAAAATTCTCTGTTAGTGATTCACCCCCCCTCTCAGTAATTCAACATAGTGTCCATATTTTCCCATAATGTAGTCCAAAATGCATTGATAAATATGGTATCCCTATCTGATATTATTCTCCGTGGTATCCCAAACTGCACTTATACCTATTCAAAGAACTTATTTTATGTTTCTTTTCCACTGATGGTATTTTTACAAGGCATGAGAATACAAATTTTCTTGAACCTTTCAACTATCATAAATAAATAGTCATGTATCTTCCTAGTTGTTGGTAAAACGCCAACAAAATCCATGGAAATAATTTTCCAAGGTTGAGTGGGAACATGTAAGGGATGGTATGGACCTTGATTCATGTTAATAGTCTTGCTCATACAAAAAAGTGTACATCTTATAATATATTGTGCTATATATTCTTATATTATGGGCCAGTACACATACCTCTATAAGTTGGAAACTATCTTCCCAAAACCAAAATGTCCTACAACCTTAGAGGTGTGAGCTTCTCTGATAAGTTGCAATCATTCACCTTTAAGAACACAAAGCTTGTCGATCTTGTAGATTAGACCATTTTGGAAATTATAGTCATCCTCTCTATCACCTTATTCTATATGAATTTGGCTCTGCAATTGTTGAAACACCTCCTTCAAGTCCTCATCTTCTTTGTATGCATCATGCGTAAAAGGCTCCATGTGCATCACAATTCACAAAATTTTAATCTTGGATGTGGGTGTCCATGAAAGGATGTCTTCAAAATTATTCTTTCTACCCTTATCATACTTTATAACCAAATAAAATTGTTGTAAAAAATCCATCCACTTGTAAAATCTAGTTTGTTGTAGCTTACTCTAGGACTGCAAATATTGTATTTGCTAGTGATTTGTTTGTATGATGGTATCCTTACCCATAAGATAGTTCTTCCACTTTTTGAAATATTGTACCAGGGCATATAGATCCTTTTCGTAGGTAGGGTAGTTGATAATCACCCCATGAAATACTTTAGAATGACATCATATGGGTCTTCCTCCTTGAATTAGTACTTCTCCCATGGCATACCCACTTGCATTTGTCTCCACTTTGAAGGGCTTATGCAGGCTTGGTAGTGCAAGCATTGGTGCTTGATTGATGTTTCTTTCAATCTCTTCAAAGGAAAATACTGATTCTTTCCCCACTGGAAACTCTTACCACTAGATTTTATGGTGTGGAGTGGTGCAACTACCACTTAAAATGAATCTATGAACTTCCTCAAATATTTTGCTTCCCTAAAAAATCTCCTAACTTACCTTAATTTTTTTTTATAGGTATATTCTATGATAGAATGACTAGGAAAGGAAAATAAAAAAATCAAAAGGACGAGGAACAAGTGATTGATAAGAACTCCAATTCAATATTTTTCTCATACACCTCTTTCAATACATGAGTAACAAGTAGCATGGGGTGGACCGAGATTTACAAGTTCATTGAAGATGGTGATTTTACATATGAATATGAGTTTCATTCTGATGACTTGGTTAACATCAAGAATTCTTTCCTTGATAAAATAATGGCCATACCAGTCATGCTCCCCTACTATGATATAGTACGGTGGATTATTTCTCACATCAATGTTTCCACTTGCATTGTTATGAATTCTTCTCATAATATTGTTGGGTCTTTCATACCAGAAGATATTTGCAAGATGTATAAATTAATTCCACCCACATTTTATTTAGATTACAATTTTATGAAGAGTTTCATTGAAAAAGAGGTTGTAGGGGAAGAAATGCAAATGGGTGATTTAATAAGAGAGTGGTAGAATCACCTCAATGCATTCAAAATTATAACAGATAAAATATACTCTATTATGAGATTGAAGAAACCCCCCGTGATAGTAGCTACCATGCTCTCTTGCATCTATGGTGAGAAAGATTCTTTTAAATTCAAATTTATTTGGGTTCCCCTAATTCACCAAGTTCTGAAAGGAGAATTATTCATCTTGTCTCATATAATTTATACCAACATTAGGTTAGAAGTTAAAAAATCATACAAAGTAGCCCCATGGTACCGTCCATGATTCTTCATCTTGGGATATTTGATAGAGTAGGTATGTTGAGTCACCCCATTCCCTTTGTTGGCTTGGAATTGGCCTTATTTTGAAGAGGTTGTTCACATACACTCTTAAAAAATGTGGGAAATAAACAATAAACATTTATTATATGAAATCTGCAACCACTTTATGGTTCATTTTCACATGATTGTGAAAGATCAACCAACCCACATATTTACTCTAGAAGCTATTGATGTTATTAAAGAAATTGGTGATTTGTTTATTGATGGGGAATTTTCCTATATAAGGATTTATGGATGTGAAGGATCTCCCCATATCTTACCTAGATATGTTCCAGATAAATTGGAACTGAGAGAGATTGCATATCAAACTGTTAGTGTCAGCATTTCTCTATCTCTTTCAAGAAGATAGAAAACACAATGATGATCCTTTCTAATTTCACTAGGAATTTTATCACTCCTAAACGAAAAACATGATCGAAAATAAGTAGAGAAAATGGATGGAATATTCCATCTAGCCCAAGTAAATTTCAAAAGACATTACCCAACAATTCTTGTCAAGAAACATTGTAGTATGGTAAAAAATGTCAAGGAATACAATCATGAGATTGACCCATTTGATATTATTTTTAAGATATCTTAAATTATCAAGAAGTGGCTCAGGGTATTGAGGAGTTGAGAGGTATTTCAAAAATTAAAGAACTCCTCGATCGACAATTGATGATAAGTAAATCCTTCTTAGAAGAGAAAAATGAAAATCAGGATAATGTGCAAATAATTGTTGATGAAGAGGAGGAATAACAATCTAAATATGAAACAGAGCAGGATCAAAGTATTTCTACAACTGACATGCAAAAACCAAGTCAATAGGGAAATTCAACACGAGAAGAGGATAATAAAAATAAACAACAAAGACCTGTCTAAAAACTATCGAGGTGAATATAGAGCTTGGTACCAATACTATTACCGATAACATCGAGTTAGAAGTTGTTACAACTATCCCTTCCATTGATACTACTCCCATCACTTCCATCCCAGGAAGAATATTTTCCCCATCTTTTGACTTTGATAGTCTTCATCCTATTCAGGACATTTTTTTTTTCATTAAATACTTATATCTTTGATTATACAATAAATACCATAGTAAAAAGGAAAACTAAGAGGAGAAAGACTGCACATCATGAGGAAACCACACATGAAGCAATTAATCTTTGGAATGCCACACATATAAATGACCAAGATTTTGCAGAAGAATATTTTGATGCCCTAGGGGCATTTCTTGATGCAAACAAATGTTCAATAAGTAGGTTGTATGCTTAATTAAAAAGGTATTATAACTACAAGAACAAATGAGTTCACAGGAGACCATCTAGTCAAAAGAACATTAAGATCGGACAAATTATCTTATAGAAGAAAATAGGATATCTTTGGATGTCATTGAACAAATAAGGACTAAAATAGATAATTCACAATATGAGCATGATAGACAACCAATTGTTCTTCTTGATGAAAATGAGAAAATGAGCAAAATCCATGAGAACCAAGTTGACACTTTGGTTTCTCAGTTAAATTAATTGAAAATAAAAATAAAGAATTCAAAAACCTGAAGGAAAGAAGCAATGGAGTTAATCAACAAACTAACCTCTCTGCAAGGATTTTTCTATGCCAAGATGTATGAAATAAAAAAGAAACATGATCAATTCCTACATTTTACTACAAAATAACAAACATAGTTTGAGAAACAAAAAGAAGCTCAAAGGTCATTTGATAATTCGAAGGAATGTGAAACAAAAGAAATCAATTGTCCTAAATATTCTTGGCACATCAATTGGTTATTTACACAGGATTTAATCAAAGAGACTAGAAAAAACTATTAATATTTGTGGGATCTATCTCTAGACATTAATGAAGATTATGAAATTCCCCATGTACAATTTCATGGGAAATTTGTACCCCTATCAGATTTCCTTTCATATGTAAATCAACTGATAATCTCATGATCAGATGGGATCACACAACTAAGTTTCTAGAATGTGGATAATGTCAAGGAATTTAGCACTCGACCAACATAGTGCTCTAAATCCATCAACAATTTCTTATCAAAGTTTAAATCAGGATATGAGGAGATTGCCAAAAGGGTCCATTGGTGCAAATTAAATGAAGATATCCTTATCCACATCCGATTTCACCAATGCTAAGGAAAATTACCTTATGGAAAACTCACATGAAATAAAAAGAAGGAAAATTCAACAAAGAATTTTCTACAGGAGAGGAATATATATCTCCCTGATATCAATTATCAAATCAAGTTGACACTTGGACCAGTCAGTTGAAACAAAAGATGAAACTATTTTAGATTTTGGGATATTTGATTCCTATTTATTGTAATTTGAAAGAAGGAAGAGAGGGTTGGAAATTGAGGAATAATAATTTTATTCCTATCAGATTGAATTTAATTTTGAAGACACTATACTTTGTTGAGTTCATCCATAAGTAATGTGAAGTTGCTATAATTGCATTTTTGTTAATTATTTGCAGACTCTTTTACTAAAATATTGTGTGAATATTCTCTATGGTCTTGAACTAATTGAATGTTAGTTTATCAAATAGAGGATACATTAGACATCATTGTTATTATTCTTATGACTAATGATATGCTATGCATATGCAATTATAATTGATCTACTTGAGGAATTCCTTCTAAACAAAATTTTCAATTATAATACCTTATTTTATTTGATATTCCAATTTTGATATTTAACTAATAGTTATAAGGAGGATCATATATATTCTATGATTATTCTTAACGTGCTATAGATGAATAAATTTTGTTTCAGAGTTAGTTTATGAGACTTTTTTTCTCATTACTCTTCCTGGAATGGGACTTAAATTTTCTCTAAAATTGTTATCATAAAGTGTGTTTCTATTTATTTCTAGCGACAATATTTATTGTACTTAAATATTCTTTGGATAAATAATTCCTTTTCTAATATGAATAATTAATCAGTCTATCTACACCTATAATTAAACTTTTCTCTCAATTGATATATGAACAATAGTTAGGATTTCTTTTCTGCAAATCTATGATTATTTAGATCAGAGCTTAAACTATATAGTCTATTTTTATAAGAGAAAATAGTTTGAGTGGAAAATCAATCACATTAATTCTTTTGGAAACTACCATCCCAATTGAAAACAAGTCTAATTGGGGCTTGTAATCGAGTAGTTACCCCCTATTGCGGGAGGGAATTTTTCCTCCTATCAACAATTGGTGCTATAAGTAGGTATGTGTGACATGCATGGCAGGTAGATCATCTCACGTTTCCAAACATTTCAATAATATTGTACCAAATCACCTCTGAAGAGGATTCCTAAATCTACCAGTGGGTATTCATCTCTTAAACAAGGTTCAATTTCCAATTCACTTGAAATTATTCAAAGTCCAAAAGCGGTAGAAACCCAATATAACTTGTGTCATCATCTCAAGTTGAGCTTGTTCATTGTACTATTTCTAAAGAAATCATTGCAATCAATCCACAACTTCAAATAACCAAGGTTTTAAAAAGAGCATATAGAAAGGAAATTGGTCAACCCCCATTTGAATTCACAATCCTTGAAATAAATGGAGAGTCAAAGAAAGAGAAAGACAGTGAATTAACTTTCATTTATGGACTTAATCCTATGGCGCAAATTTCAAATATACAGAGGGGATATGAATATCCTAACAATTATTTAATCAGTTTCCCAACAAATTTTGGTTCAGGAAAGCCTTTGTCTCCACCACAGACTCCACCTCACACTCATGTTGGACCCCAACCACCTTCTCCACCAAGAATTCTTAGAAAAACCTCTCTAGTAAGTCCAAGACAACCCAAAGGGAGAAGAATGGTTGGACTACCTAGGATACGATGGCTTTCCCAAAGAATTGTTGCAGTTCCTGGTGCTATTCAAGTTCTTCCCAAAACCCATGAGAAATTTATTCCCAAATTTGATCCTGATAAGATAGAGTCTCTAGAATATCACATTAGTAAATTCATGTTATCAATCAACCTAAAAGGCATGCAACATGAAGATTTTATGTGTCAACTATTTCCATACACTTTTGGAGGAAAATATTCCATGTGGTATTTTGTGTTACCACAAGGAAAAATCAAAACCTGGAATATTTTTGAAACTGATTTCATAAAAAAATTGGTGGGGACAAAACCATGGTCACTTTAGTTTTAGAATTATCAAGGATCAAAATGTCTTCCAAGGAAAAAATTAAAGATTTCAATCAAATATTCTTGACAATAATGAATAAAATACTAGAAGATTTTAGGCCTATAGACAATTTAATTATTGATTTCTATACTACAATCTTGTCATATTCTATTGATATCCTTGTTAACAGAGCTAAAAAAACAACTCTAGTATAAAAATTTTAGGAAACGCTAGAGGTTGAGAAGGAAATAATGAGTATCTCCAGTAAATCCCCATCTTAAGAGAAAAATATTTTTTCACTGGCTAACAGACAAAATGTAATTAAAACATCAAAAGAAAATAAAGAGAAATAAACCTTCGATATGGATGGCCTTCAAATAATGATTCATAAATTGATTGATGATATTGTATATCTTAAGAAAAATCAGGAGAAATTTCATCATACAAAATACCTTAGAAACGTCCTTTTAGGATAAATCCTCAACCTTCTAATAATCCTAAAACTCACCCTGAAGAAACAAACATTGAAGAGTTTGTTGAAGATCACTATTGTCAAGAACATGAAGACAATCATTTGGAAAGAATTTTTCCAACATTTATTAGCATGTTTAAAGTATTTGTTGCAATGGAAGCAATTGAAGATGGAAAAGAAAGTCAGGAAGAGCTTAGGGATGATCAAAACGTTGGGTCATTAATCAATGTCTTGTGGGATGTTACTCACAGGATAATTGATGAAGAAGAAGAAGAAGAAGGGTCTCAAGAAATTTGTATTACTCAAACCAGAAGTAAAGGTATTCCTTCCACTTCTGAAAACAAAGATACTCTTCCCTCTTCTGAAAAACATGTTTCTTCAAATAAAATAGTTTCTTCTTAGAAAAAACCGACTATTGGTTATTGTTCTCTAGATTACCATTTTGTAGAAGATATGAAAATGGCTAGAGATAATATTTCTATTTACGAATTAACAAAATTAACACAACAAAAAAATAAGTTAATTCAAACCTTGAAATCAAATTATAAAAAATAGAATTTTTCTAAAAAAATTTCATCTAATGTGAAATAAATCTAGTTCACACACTCCTCCTTTTCTCTTAACCTTCAATATTTTTAACAAGAATTCACATAATATTTTAGTACATTCAATGGATTCATCTAATGTTATGTCTTATTTGGGGTGCAAGAAGTTAAACATGGAGCCCAAGAAGTCTACTATTTAGATTGTACAATTGGACATGTCAAATGTTAAAGTTCTAGGAGAATTAAAAAATGTTTTTATTAGATTGTATTTGAATCCAAAAGTTCATCAAACAATTGATATCATAGTAGTTGACATTCTTGAAGCATACAATTTACTTTTAAGTAGGGATTGGTCAAAGAAATCACATGGGTATTTTTTGACTGATTAGTCACATATTTGGTTACCTTACAATGGTAGACCAAATCAAATAAAGGTAGAACGTGAAAATCACATGAAATATACCGTCATAGATTTGAATAACCTCAATGAACCAATCATGTTCACATAACATATATTTGGATATTTTTGCATTGATTCATTATTTGGAAATTTCCCTATAGAGACTTCACCTTTTCTTGAATCGTGTTTTCATTTTGAAATCTTACATTTCAACTAGGTTCGAGAATCTTAATGTCCAAAATTAGAAAATGTCGATCTAGTTAAAAAAAAGAAGAATGTTGTACTTTGTAATTTGATGGTCCTAAATCAAATGAAGGTGAAAGTGTTATATGCGTTTTCAAGGATCCTTCGAGGAATAAAAATATGATAGCATGTAGATTAGAATTTTATTGCACCAATAATGTTGCAGAGTATGAGGATCTTATCCAAGGCCTCATAAAAGAAAAAAAAAATGTGATTCAAAAATTGTAACCAAATAGAGAAAGAAAATGATACATTGTGTTTCTAATCACCTTAAGAACTACTAATATGAGGTAATGAAATTGACTGAAAAATTTGAAACCTTTGACAATATATATGTTCCCCATGCACTTGAATAGAATGATATATGATAAATGCAAAGAACATGTAGGCATGTCTAGTGGTGTAGGAAAATCGTGGTAGTACTTCAGAGAATGAGATTGATTCCATGTAGTTGATGGATGAAGACGAAGAACTGGTGGACTACAGATCATAATTTCTCAGTAGTGAAGACGTTTGGGTGGCTCCAATTTTCAGGCTGATGGATCACCATGCGAACTGAGGACCCATTGTTAATAGAAATGAAGATCAGGGGTGGCATGGTAGGATTTATGACCAATTTTCTCTCAGCAAAGCAAGTTTTTCACAGTCTATTAGGGCTTCTTTACCTCTCTCGTCACCTCTAGGAGTAGGTTTGGAGGAAGGATGGGAACTTGGGCTCGCCTCTTTGGATTCTTCTCCTAGAAAACCTCTTCGAAGAACACCAAATATCACATATTTCGAAACCTCAATTGTATATCAGTCTTAAGTTATTCCTCTCTCAAAGTCCTTGCATTGTGGTTTTTCCTCTACTCTTATAAATGTTTCTGATTTATTAGATCGAGTGGATTTCGTTAATGGAGTCTCCCATGGTCTTTACAATCTGATTCAAGTTATCCTAGTTTCAGCCTCTTGTCATCGGAAGCAGTGATTTAGACTCCATTTCCCTCCAAAGATGAAGCTTTCAAATCCCTTCCGACCTCTATTTTATTTCAATCATTGCTGACCAAAGAAACCTTGAATGGTAGAAGATGATTTTTAAGGGGTGGTGTTCATCCTACTTTAGCTAGGGTTTTAGTTGGTCACTCTTCACAAGGTGGTACAATAGTAAGTGAGCATGTGAAATCAAGCCCTAAGAGAAAGAAAAGAAGAATTTTAAAGACAAAAGGAAATGTTGGCCAACCAGTTCTATGGGAACATATACAAATTCCCGAGGTCATGGACATGGTAGAATCCATGCCATAGGGCATTATTTCATCTCAAAGACCCTCTTTGACTGGGTGGGATCCAATTGGAAAATTATTTTTGATCCCCTCCTTTCTGTGTATATGTTGACATGGGGTTGGTTCCTCTTTGAATTTTGATATGTAGAGGAGGTAGGAAGGGCACTCTCAAAGTTTTGGAGCGTTGAATCAACTCTTATCCTCCTCAAAAAATGGACATCACTATTTGAAACCGGATAGGAGAGGATATATGTGGCACCGATATGAGTCTGACTACCAGGGATTCCTACAAAATATTGGACATAAGATGTCTTCATTATTTTTGGGAACATGCTGCGTGTATTTCTGGAAGCAGATATGAAATTTCATAAAATAGGATAATTGTATGTGGATCGAATCTTGGTATCTTTGCACCTTAGTGAAGGCTTAACTGAGGAGGCATATATGGTTGTTGGGGAGAAAGCATTTACATAGAAAATAGACTATGATGGTTTACTTTTTCATTGAAGATGATGCCACAAATATGGTCATGTCGCTAAGCATTGTGATTTTCCTATCATAAGCAATCTTAATGATTCTTGTTCACCCAAGTTGAAAAAGTGATCAACGTCTCGAGTGGAGACGACATCCCCATTGATAAGGGTTAATAGGGATCCGGTAAAGGATGGGGGAGAAATGTAACAACCCTGGTTAAAGAGATGAATAGGGATTATTAAGTAAAATTAATTAGATAATTAATTGTCCTAATATGGTTTTAGTTAAACAATGATTAGTATTAATAATATTAATTAATTGTTTATTTATTAATTAATTGTTTATAAATTTTGATTGATTAATTAATTAATTAATTAATTACATAACACATTCAATAATTTGGGTAATAAATTAAGGGGATTAATGACTTTAATTTAATCCTTATGAAACTTTACATATGACAGGTTAAGGATAAGATAATAAAGGAGGGGATAAGGTAATAAAGGATAGGATAAGGTAATTAATGGAGGGGAGGAGAGTCGGTGAAGGGGAAGAGTCCTACGGGAGAGGATTATGAGAATTTTGGGGAGGAAGAATTATTGGGGGGGAGAAGACTATAGTTCTGGTTTGGATATTTTCTGGTTTTTGTTGTTGGGTTTTGGAGTTTTGGTGAACCATTGCAAGGGGCACCAAGTTACTGGGGGTTTTGGGCATGGAGGACAGGATTCCTTACGGTATCCTGGATCTAGGGAGATGGATAGGCTACTCCTAGCTGGCTAGGTGGTTAGTCGGTTTGGGCAGGGTTTGGTCAAAATAGCAGGTTGGACAAAGCAGATCAATGAGAATTAGCATCAGGAAGAGGTATTTTATTTTATGAATTTTTTGAATTATGTGATGACTATGTAAATTATTAGCATGCTGTTCATAAAATTTAATTCATGATGTGGATAAATTAAATTTTCTGTCGAAAATTCTATGCTTATACGATGATTATTGAACTACTTAGGCATTGAAATAAATTTATGTTTAATTGTATGAAAATTTTAGGCTTACATAAATTTAGGTCCCTACACATGGTATCAGAGCCCTGGTTCAAAATCTGGAGCCAAGGGCCTACCAATCCACCCAGAAGTTTAAATAAACCCCACCCAAAAATTTAAACAACCAGAAACTCTTTAATTAGATAAATCTGGTCCAAGCTCCAGCTCCGCCTAACCTGCAAGCCAAGCACAAAAAGTTTTAACACAAATATAAATATAAATGACATACATATTGAAAATGTAAAGGAATCCATGACCTTACACCTGGTATATTGTATAGAAAATATCACAACGAAAACAAAACTCTTAAGCGCAAGCTTTGCCAATAGGGCTAATGCTACAATCTAATCATCCTATTTTAAAGTCAATAACTCTTTAATTTCTCACCACCTTGAGCTCGTTTCTCCTTGGAAACCCTGGTTGGGAAAGAAAGAAAACTTGAACCCAAGTCTCTTATTCATTAATAGGGTGTGGTAGGTGGTTCAAGGTTGTTAATCTCTTTTGTCCCACCCCTTTCTTCCATCCATGGGAAGGTGAGTAAGAAGCTCCAAATTCTTTCAGACAGACAGGTTTGTTCCCCTCTATGATATTGGTTGGGCCTCTCACTACCTTCCCCATCGGTGAAGTACAATGTAAGTGATGTAGTTGTTGGGTTGGCTTAATTATATCTTTTTCCAGTGAAATGCAACAATGGTATTAGGCTCCAGGGTTTGAAGCCGAGAAGAATATTTTGGAATTTTCATTTTCCTACTCAGATTCCAACTATCATTTTAGAAGAAAGATAATTGCTTAGTGAACATTTCTCAATTTGGGGGAGATGCTAAATCCAAATTAGGCGATTTATTCAACAATGATCATGGTACAAATGGTCTTGCCTATAATATTCATCATATTCAAGGAATGTGATATCAGGAAAAGGGTATGGACTCCATACAAGGTGGTGTTCACTTAGCTATATTATAGTACATGAAGGATGGGTCAATCGGTGCAGTTGCAGGTGATGGCATTAGTTTAAAAAAACTTGATATACTTGAAGGTAGCGTAGGAGATTTTATGTGAATTTCGCGCAGGAGTGTTGAAACCAAGACTAGTCCCAAGTAGAAACCATTGTGGAGGACCGGGGTCAGTGTTATTATGGGAATAGTTCAAGTGTCGGAAGTCACAAGTTTGGTGCAAAAACTATGACTGGGATCATGAATCAACCCTTCTATTCGGGAGACATATTTGAACTACAGAGATGCAAAGCAAAACTTGTATCTATACTTAGAAACAATTGGAAATTCACACATTGCCTTGGCCCTTACCTTATTATCAGTTGCACACAACACCCATAGCAGCATCACTCGTAGAAGCTTCATCACGCGTGTGAAGGTTATCCATCCAATGTAGCCTGTAGGCTGTAAATACAAAAAAATATATATAATAACACCAAAAAAAAAACAAAAAAAAAAAAACAATGGAAACGCAAAAAAAAAAATACAATGGAACTGTGAAAAATACACAAATCAAAGCCTAGCGCCCAAGCGCAAAGCCACATGGAGGAGGATCCTGTGGGGTCAAGATGGAGTGCTCTACACTCCTTATCTCCAATTATTTGAACTGGGAAGCGAGTACCAAACCAAAGCCAAGTGGCTAATGCTAAACCAAACCACATGGAGGAGTAGCCCACGGGGCATAGGATGGTCTTCTGCCAAATCTGTTGTTGTTATAGATGTCTGTCCTAGTTGATTCCCTGCTAACTTCTCTCGCTTCATTCCTTCAACCCAAATATCTATAGAAAAGAATAACCAGATCCCAAACTCTTGTATTAAAAAAAATAGGGTTACAGAGATCCAAATTTGGCTTTTCGATAGCTCCAGGAGTAAAGTAAACGTAAAGGAATTTTTTTTTTATTGCAAACCCTACAACCCAACCAACTAGCTAGGGATCCGTGTTCTCCACACACCCACAAAAAAAAAATAGGAGCAACTTATATGAATGAATCGTACCCCTCCTGGACATATTCATTGCTTTGATTTCAAGCATTGCTCAAAAGATGGTGAAATAACCAGTTTGGCAGTTGTCTATCAACACAAAAAAAAATTAATTAAGAGCACTGCCACATTTTCTGAAAAATTTAATCTAATCCTCATGCATTTTACGTGTATCCTTGCAACAATACGTTTCTTCACACTACAAATAGAATTTCGGTTCCTCCCCCCTGGTACCGTTGCCCTGCGTGAAATAGCCACCCTGGGCACATGAACCCTGGGATCACGCAGTGGAATGTCTCCCCGCCCTCTCACCAGGAAATACACAACCATCAGAAACCAAACTCCCCAAGCGGATGAAACATTCATATACTTTTTATTTAGAACAGAAAACTCTGGAAAGAGAGCCGGCCAGCCAAAACTTAGCGTCCAACGCTCAGTACACCTGCCAAGCTGCAAGCTCACGTAGTACGCATCCACCTGCAACCTGCAACCATACACACAACCATTAAATATTGTTGTAAACAAAAAAATATATAAATAAAATTATTGGGCCTAATATCCAACCTCCAGTTAAAGCACCGAACTAAGAACCTGCAATACAACACAAGTTATCCAACACTGAGCACCCAAGCACCAAGAATCAAGACATAGGGAGGAGGATCTCATAAGGGGGTTCAAAAGGCACACACTACAAAAACTAAACTCAACATACAAGACAACACAAGCGTCGAGTCAAACAAGCCATGACCAAGAGAGGAGCCTGCAAGAGGCATTTTATCTTGCACTAAACGCCCAAGCATCACTGCCATACAACAGCACCAGCGCCAAGCTATCGAGGGAGGAGCTGCAAGCCATTACGCTAACTCCGCCGTAGCTACAGAGTGAGAGAGGTTGACCACATTCGCAGAGTGAAATAATGCATATAGGGTTTGGGAATGGAGAGCTCGGTATAGGGTTTTGGAAGGATAAGAGCCCTGGGGGGCACGTGGATTTCATGTGTGCCCTCACCTAGTTAATAATCTTTTTATTATTATTTTATTTTAGTTTTATTTTATTAATTTGATTATTTTATTTTTCTATATTTTATTTATTTATTTAATCATTCTTTTAAAAGGATTATTAGATTTAAACTTTTGATTTTTCAAATTATTAAAAAAAATACATAATTGGTGTTTAATTAGGTAAATTAAACATATTTAAGTTTAAACATATTTTAAATTGTGTTTTAGATTAATTATAAATTAATATGATTAACCAAAAGGGGTTAATCAATGAGAATAATTTAAATTAAATTAATGATTAAATATGTACTTAATAAATTAATTAATAATAATAATAATAATAAAAGTTTGTTCGGGCTTGGAGAGATTCGAACCTGTAACCTCCAGCTTGCAAATTGACAATGCTAACCAAATGAGCTATGAGCGCACTTAAGACGATTTGATGAATGAGTAATTTTCGGGATTAAATGAATGAGTTCATTAAGATGATTGGAACTTAGGTTAAAGGTTTAGTTTAGATTTCTTTTTTGTTCTTGATAATTAATCAACTTTAGGTTGGAAGTCACCTTATTTAGTTGTAAACACAAAGTATAAGGACTTAGAACAAGATAAGCGGGAGGAAGCTTCTTGCATGCTAGGAGCGTAAGTTAGAGGAATTAGCGAGTGGGGTACAGTGCTAGCATAGCTACCAGGCAAAGGAGTTAATAGTTTTCTTAGGCGAAGAAATCAAGCTTAGATGCTTAACCCTAACCTAGCCAATCCCCTAAAGAGAGTAACGTCTTTTTATAGACAAGTAAAGAAAAACTTACACCTAACCCTGTTTTCTAGTTAAGTTGTGCAAATGTGAAACATCCTTGAACTCACCCTGACAACTTTGGTTGATGCAGGTTAAATCATACAGGATGGTTAGGACTCGAGGGAATTGAGGCAGAGGAGCATCATCGTAGGTACCACCAACACTGCCAGCGCCACCACCACCATCGCCCAAACTAGCTCTCATACTGCGCTCTTTGGAGGCCATAAATGAGACTTTAAAGGGGCGACAACCATAAGGGACCGAAGTGGAACCCCCACCATCTGGAATGGGTAATCTAGAAGTGTCAAGGGATTCAGGGGGAGGACCTCCACCCAAAGACATCACTCAAGAACTGCATAAGATCAAACTTCCGGAGTTTTCTGGGGGTCGTGCCAGTGAACGCGCAGAAGCATGGCTAGAAGGCATGACAAGGTGTTTTGCCTTAAGGGACTATGCGTCCACCTCAAAGGCGAAGATAGATATTTTTCAGTTAAGAGACAATGCCTTGAACTGGTAGGGCAACCTGGAAAGACAACTACATCTTACCCCGAACACAATATCTTGGGAACTTTTCGAGGAGAGGTTCCGAAGGAAATATTTGCCATCTTACTATGAGGAACAACAGGTAGGAGCATTTCATGCTCTAGTACAGGGAAACAAAACCATAGAGGAATATGAGATTAGATTTATGGAATTGGTCAAATATGTTTCGTATATGGATAACGACCAACGACAGGTAGAACGCTTTGTCTATGGGCTAAACCCTAAGATGAGAGCTATGGTGCACATGTGGAAACCGTCTTCAGTAGCGGAAGCTGTGGAAAATGCACGTTATGTGGAGGAACACATGAACTTAACTGGAGGTACGAGACCGACCTTTCTACATCATCCTGGATTCGTAGGGAAGGCCCCTAGGACATTTCCCAGGGGAGGGGGCTCAAGGCCACCTCCATATGGTAACATAGTAACGCCAAGGAAAGTAGCCACAGGGATTTCAATGGCAACGAGTGCAACATCTCGTTCATCACCAATGATGCAGACAGGTCCATGGCCATCTCAGGGAACAACTAGAAGGGGTAGGGGTTCCAGGGGAAGGAACTCATTTCAGAGACAGTCACATAATAGTGCGCAGGTTCAATCCTGTGTTACCTGTTAGGGATGTGGAGGACCCCATTACCAACGTGACTACCCAGATTTGCAATCAATATTTGTGCATAGAGAAGGAAATGCCCCGATGGGAAGAGAAAGTAGTAGCCACCATATTTACGCAGCGGTTAATAATTGCCAGGCCGAAAATCAATCCATGATGGTGGAGTCATTAGGTACGCTAAATCATATCAACGTTAAGATTTTATTTGATTCTGGTGCTACAGATAGTTTCATTTCACCATCTGCATTAGAAAAGAGTGGGTTGGTAGCCTACGAGCATGATGACTTTAAACAAGTCAATATGGCTTCGAGGGAAAAACAAGCGGTAGGACATAGCGTCAATAATTGTATAATAGACCTGGGAGTGTGTACTACCAGGTTGAAGGTATACGTCACTACTCTTGGGGTGTATGACCTAATCATTGGAATGGATTGGTTAGAAGCTCATTGAGCTTTGGTAGATTTTTTCGCAAAAAGGGTGCTCTGTGTAGACGACGAAGGAAGGCTAGTAGAGGTCCAGGGTGTACGAAGAAAAGTGTCATTACGCTTTATCTCAACTATGAAGGTTAAGCGATGCTTGAGGCAAGGGTGTCGACTATATGTAGTGGAAGTAGTGAATGAAAGGAAGGGACCCTCATTAGATTAGTACCCGGTGTTGTCAAAATTTAAGGATGTTTTTCTGAACGAGTTACCAGAATTACCTCCTGAGAGGAAGCTTGATTTTACTATTGGGCTAAAACCTAGTGCAGAACCAATTTCCAAAACTCTGTATCGGATGACAGCGCCAGAACTTTGTGAGTTGCAAATGTAGTTGAAAGAGTTACTGGAATTAGGGCTAATAAGGCCCAGTGTTTCACCTTGGGGTGCACTAGTAATTTTTGTAAAGAAGAAGGATGGATCCTTACGACTGTGTATAGACTACAGGGACTTGAATCGTGCTAAAATGAAAAATAGGTACCCAATGCCGTGAATAGATGACCTCTTCGATCAGATGAAAGGAGCAACGGTATTCTCAAAGATCGATTTGCGATCCGGGTATCATCAGTTAAGGATTAAGGAAGGCGATAACCCAAAAACTGCCTTTCAAACTCGGTTTGGACATTACGAGTTTGTTGTAGTACCTTCCGGATTGACCAATGCACCAGTAGTATTCATGAGCCTCATGAACGACGTATTCCAGAAGTACTTAGACTGTTTTGTACAAGTCTTTCTAGATGACATCCTCATCTATTCCAAGAATGAAAGAGAACATGAGGAACACTTGTGAGTGGTATTGTCTTGCCTTAGGGAGAACAAATTGTATGGGAAGTTGTTAAAGTGTTCCTTCTTCCAGAAATAAATTCACTATTTAGGTCATATAATTTTCAGTAAAGGAATCTCTATGGACCCAGAAAAGATAAAGGCCATTATGGAGTGGTCAGTGCTGAAAAATTCCCATGAGGTGAGAAGCTTCATGGGACTAGCAGGTTATTATTGGATATTTGCAGAAGGATTCCCCAAAATAGTGAAACCCATCACCACTTTGTAGTGCAAGGGGGTCAGGTATGAATGAACAAAAGAATGTGATAGTGCATTCATTGATCTTAAGAGGTTACTAACTAGTGTGCCAATTCTACGAGTGTCGGATATGGAAAAACACTTCACAGTCTGCACAGATGCCTTGAAGCAAGGGTTGGGGGCCGTGCTAATGCAAGATGGAGGAGTGATAGCTTATGCATCAAGAAAGTTGAACAAACATGAAGAGCTATATGCGACTCATGATTTAGAGTTGGTAGTTGTAATGCTAGCTCTGAAACTTTGGAGGCACTATCTTGTGGGGCAAAACTTTGAGCTCAAAATGGACCATCAAAGTTTAAAACATCTCTTTACTCAAAGGGATCTGAATGCCAGACAAAGGTGATAGAGTGAGTTTGTGAGTGAGTATGATTTTGGTATTTCATACATCAAGGGAAAGGAAAATGTGGTCGTAGATTCCTTGAGTAGGAGACCATGTGTCTTCTCCTTGGTACCCTTAAAGATCAATCTGAGGGAACGTGTGTTGACGCAACTCCAAGAAGACAATTGGTATTTAAAGGTTACTTCAAACCTCTAGAGTAGGAGGTAGTTAAACCCAAAGTATGAAGGATATATTTTGGAAGAAGACTGACTATTGAGATATCAGGGAAGGATGTACATCCCTGAAGATGGGGATATTCGAAGCATCATACTGAAGGAAGCCCATAGAGCACTTTATTGTGTGCATTCGGGTGTGAAGAAGATGTACGCAAACATGAAGAAGCTTTTCTTCTGGGTAGGCATGAAGTGCGATGTAGTCAATTTCGTCACCAAGTGCCTATAGTGTCAACAAGTGAAAGCCAACCACCATCACCCGAAAGGCCTCCTACAACCACATGATGTTCCTATGTCCAAGTGGGAAGTCATCTCTATGGATTTTGTTGTGGGGTTACCACTCACATCTCATAGACACAATGCCATTCTTGTGATAGTTGATAAGTTAACCAAGAGTGCTCATTTTATTTCAGTTAGAGACACTTACGATGTCACTGATGTGGAACGTGTGTTAGTAAGTGAGGTTATCCATTTGCATAGGATACCTAAGAAGATCATTTCCGATAGGGACTCCAGATTCACTTCTAGGTTTTGGAAAAGTTTGCAGTCAGCATTGGGGACTTAGTTGAAATTAATCACAACTTATCATCCTGAAACAGATGGGAAAACAGAGAGAGTAAATCAAGTCATGGAAGACATTCTTAGGATGTATGTCATGGATAATCAAACCCAGTGGGAGAAGTACCTACCTTTGGTAGAGTTTACCTACAATAACAGTTTTCATAGCTCCATCGGAATGCCACCCTATGAAGCTCTGTATGGAAGGCCATGCACAACACCGTTGAGTTGGGATAGACTAGAAGACTGAGTAATAGTTGGGCCAGAATTGATTAAAGAGATGGAGGAATAGGTGATTCGAATTAGACAGAAACTAAAGGAAGCACAGGATAGGCAGAAAAGTTATGCGGATGCACACAGGACCGACCAAGTTATGAAGTGGGAGACCAGGTTTTCATTCATATAAGGCCTAATAAGAGTACCATACAATTTGGGAAGGGGAAAAAGTTGTCACCTCGATTTATATGACCGTTCAGAATCCAAGAGAAAATTGGACCTATTTCCTATCGTCTCGTACTGTCACCCCACTTGCATAAAACTCATAATGTTTTTCATGTATCTGTTTTACATCATTATGTTGCTGATGAATCACATAAACTAAATTGGAAGGAATTGCAGGTATCAAACATGGGAACCCTCAAGGTAGAACCGTTACGCATATTGGACCGTAGAGTCCGACATCTCAGGAACCATCTGGTAGACCAAGTTAAGGTCCAATGGGACAAGTATAGTCCAGGATTTGCTACTTGGGAAGACGTCGAGACATTACGACGAGACTATCCCTCACTTTTTTGACCACCTTGAGAATATGTTTCTCGAAGGCTGGGTTTATGTAACACCACCTTTTGGCTTAGACAACCAAGATTACCTGAGGCCTACATATATTATTTTCTATTCACAGTGAAACTATTAAATGATACACTTAACTTTTAAGACATATGAACCTTTATGAATGTTATATGTATTTGAATAATGATGGATATGATGCGATATATTGTGAGAACGTAAATTTTATGAATGTTTAGATGTTATTGATGATGATGGATATAATGTGATCTGCTATGTGAATGTAAATTTTATGAATGTTTAAGTGTTATTGATGATGATGGATATGATGCAACATATTGAGTGAATGTGAATCCTATGAAGGTTTAAATGCTATTAGAATGATGTTGGATATGATGCAATCTATTTGGTAAATGATAATTTTATGAATGGGTGTCGAAATTGAATTATGGGATATTATGGGATCTATTTCTAACTTGAAAACTTTGATGTTAAGTTGTTGGTACAAGGATACCGAATTGAAATGATAATTGTATGCAATTACATGATGATAATGCATAGAAATGTATGAATTTGTGTTACAGACTAATCTGCAGGTTATGGGCTATGAAATAGCCAAGTGATAAGGATGATGAAAGTGGATTTCATGACCACTAGCCGAGAAAAATTATGGTATGAATCTTTGTATGTGAAATTATTTTGGTTTGGATGCATTTCTATGATATGTGGACCAGTGCAGGATTTTAGGTGATGAGACTACCCAAAACCGAATAAACGATGACAAAACTCCCAACAACACGGTGCCACTGTATATTCCATTATAGGGTGTGGACCCTAGTTATGATTAGGAGGGGTGGAGGCATTTCCCACCATGTATCCTTCGAAACCTGAAGTCATGGGAGGACAATGTTAGCTCACGCTCCCCTAGACATGTGATGATGACTGTCAGTTGTCTGTTGGGGAAGCTTGGTCAAGATAGTGACACTTCTGCTTACGGGTTCTATTTGGAGTTAGGTCAATATAGTTGACACTCCAAGATAGTCCAGCATAAGAAGGATAGGAATGGATATGGAAGTAAGTTAGGGAGGAAGGATGAGTAGAAATAGTTGAGAAAGTATGGAGTTTTGTCTTATGGTGGAATTTATTGTTTTTCCCTTCTAAAAAGAAATGTGTATATATGAATATTCATAATTACATAACTAAACCACTGTTGTCTAAATAAAATTGTTGAACTAGATAATTGTAATTAAAGAATTTCACAAACATTTGATTGGTTTATTGTCTTTTATAAAAGAATATTCTTGTTGATTGGACTGGATGCATACATAAAATACTATAACGATGATAGTTATTGATTATTAGTACATGTACAAGACTTGTATGTACTAGCTACACATTCATTTCTTGTACATGTACATTAGTATGTATGAGTTTTCTTGGCTTACTCACTAATATTGTCGGTTAATTGTCATGAATGTGTGAACCATATTTCTTTTCCTTTGTATGATGATATACCTTAACTTTGGGATGAAGTTTCCTGAAGGGTCGGTATATGTAACAACCCTGGTTAAAGAGATGCATAGGGATTATTAAGTAAAATTAATTAGATAATTAATTGTCCTAATATGGTTTTAGTTAAACAATGATTAGTATTAATAATATTATTTATTTATTAATTAATTGTTTATAACTTTTGATTGATTGATTGATTAATTAATTAATTACATAACACATTCAATAAGTTGGGTAATAAATTAAGGGGATTAATAACTTTAATTTAATCCTTATGAAACTTTACATATGACAGGTGAAGGATAAGATAATAAAGGAGGGGATAAGGTAATTAATGGAGGGGAGGAGAGTCGGTGAAGGGGAAGATATGAAGGGGGAAGAGTCCTACGGGAGAGGATTATGAGAATTTGGGGGAGGAAGAATTATTGGCAGGGAGAAGACTGTAGTTCTGGTTTGGATATTTTCTTGTTTTTGTTGTTGGGTTCTGCTTTTTTGGTAAACCATTGCAAGGGGCATCAGGTTGCTGGGGGTTTTGGGCACGGGGGCCAGGATTCCTTACGGTATCCTGGAGCTAGTGATTTGGATAGGATGCTCCTAGCTGGCTGGGTGGTTAGTCAGTTTGGGTAGGGTTTGGTCAAAACAACAGGCTAGACAAAGCAGATCAGCGGGAATTAGCATCAGGAAGAGGTATTTTATTTTATGAATTTTCTGAATTATGCGATGACTATGTAAATTATTAACATGTTGTTCGTAAAATTTAATTCATGCTTTGGATAAATTAAATTTTCTGTTGAAAATTCTATGCTTATATGATGATTATTAAACTACTTAGGCATTGAAAGAAATTTATGTTTAATTGTATGAAATTTTTAGGCTTACATAAATTTAGGTCCCTACAAGAAAATTGCATGGCCCTATCTGTTAGAAGAGAGGACACAACTTCGATTTCTTATCTATTTCCTCCTCTTCACATGGAAATCGTAGAAGGTTTTCTTTCTTAATAATTTTAGAATACTAAGGAATACGCTAGGGGGATAACCTCCCACATGAATATTCTTTTATCTACACTCCTCTCCATTAATTTTTATAATAAATTATCTATGTATGTTGGGTAGGAATTGGTTAGGTTCTATTTCACATATGTTGTCCCTCAATAGGGTTCGTGGACCCTCTTCTTTATTTGCGCCTGGTCCTACATTAGTTCAATGCTCCCTTCTTCAAATCTCCCCTAGTGATTCCCTTGTTTCCTCATCATCTTCTTCATCTCCCTCAAAGGTTTTGGAAGAGGCTACCATCCTCTACCAGCTTCAAAATAGATTCATCCTTACCTCTTATGCTTCAACATTGGGGGGGAAAGGGTTGGGAATTAATATCGGGGATACCAATAAGAAAATAGTCTTATGTAAGAAATCATTTCTTTCAAAATACTAGAAGTTTGTACTGATCTATGTAGAAGTGGGTAGAAAACTACAAATTTTTGGTACTCTTGAGAAGTATCAACACCAAAATGGGTTGACCTATGAAAGTGCTCTCTTTTAGATGCATGGGTGTGATGAGCCCCTCCAATAAATTTTCCTTGAAAAGGATATTTGAATCCAATCATCTTGACATTATTCTCCTCCAAGAAACATTGGGGTAAAGTGATGTCATGCCAAATATTTTGAAATATCTTTTGAAGCATTGGTGTTTTCTGGGTGTGGATGTTAAAGGTCAATCAACAGGTTTGGAAATTGGATGGAATCCTCACACCATAAAGGTAAAAATATCTTAGGGTATTAAATATGGGTTGGTTGTGGAAGTTTGTTCTTAAGATTTAGGGATGGATTTTATTTTCTAAAAATATTTGTGAAATTTTTTTAGCATGTTCCTTTCTGGGAGAATCTATATAAAAATAACTTTATGAAAAATTATGGCCTAATCCTTAGAGGTGACCTCAATCTCTCTCTTGTAACATCAAAAGCATGGGGTCCCAAAGCTAGAGTAGACCCATTGTCTGGTTTTTTTTCTCATTTTTTGGGGGAACAAGGTATTATCGATATATCCCTAGTTAAACTAAACCCCACTTAGAGGAATAAGTGCACATGAGATGAAAAAATTGAAAAAATCCTATATTTTTTCTTTCTATTGACTAACCTTATGGAAATGTCCATTCAGGTGAGGCAATGGGTAGGATGTGGAGGTGAATCAAATAACTCTCCTATATTTTTGGAAATGGATGGAGGCATGAGGGAACATGATATCCATTTCAAATTCAATTAGTCTTGGCTTAAGGATGGGATCTTTTACCTCTTCGTAAAATACAATTAGACCCCAATTGGCATCCAATATGGGCTTCTGTAAGAAGTCCAATTCACCGCAAACCTAAATAAGGTAAAAAATGTCACACAAGAATGGGATAAAGCTAAGAGATTAAGAGATGAAGAATCCCTCACTAAGATTGAACAAGAAATTTAAGGCATCTATGATTTCTAAGGTGGGGGATTTATCTGTAATGAATCAAAGGAACACCTGTTGTCTTTGGAAAAAAAAGAAGGGAAATATTGGAATAACGAGAAATAATGCGGAGACTAAAAAGAAAAGATATGTGGCTGGAAAGTGGGGATGAGAACAAAAAAAAATTCCAATCCTATGTGAAAGGAAGGAAAATCATAAACACCATATGGAGTTTAAAGGATTCTTCAGGTAAATATATCTCTTCTTTTGAAGGTCAGGCCCAACTTGGAAAAAACTATTTCAAATATCTCTTCAAAGAAGATCCAAGGGTTTCCATAACTGATATTATGAGAATGACACTCTTTTTTCCTAGATTTTTGGATGAATAAGGTAACAATTTTCTTATGTGATAAGTCACTCAAGAAGAGTTAAAGGGGTTCCTCAATAGTTTCTAGAAAGAAAAGAGCCATGGTTTTGATGGATTGTCTATTGAGTTTTTCTTGGGTGTTTATGAGGACATTGGCTCTAATATATTGAAAGTAGTGGAAGAGACAGGGTCCCAGGGTCACATGCACACACCTCTAAATTCCATTTTGATCTCCCTCATTCCTAAAATTGACCTTCCCATTTCCCTTGATGACTTCAGGCCAATATCTATATGCAAGTGTATCTATAAAGTGATGGAAAAAATCATTTCAAGAATAATCAAAGAAATCGTCTATGATACAATATGAAGATAGATAGATCCATGAATAAATAGGGGTGGCCCGACAAGTAATTCATAGTCTCAAAATAAGGAATGCCAAAGGTGCAGTCCTGAAAATCAATCTGTTCAATGAATATGATAGACTGAGTTGGTTATATATTATACTCCTCCTTACCCCTTTGGGATTTGAAGTACCATTTATCAATTGGGTAATGATTTGTATCACAATAGTTTACTTTGTGGTGTTAATCAATAGAGATGCCTCTCATTTATTACATGCAGAGAATGACTTTCGGCAGGGTTTCCCTCTATATGCTCTCCTCTTCCTCTTAGTAGTTGAAGGCCTTAGCAGATCATTGGAAAATGAAAAAAAATGGGACATTCTCACAAGTTTTCCATGACCACCAATATTCATATCACATATTTTTTTGTGGATGATGTATTGATTTTTTGTGATGGCTCCCAAAGGGATGCGGGAAAGTTACATGACATTCTAGGGCTATTTTGTCATGCCACATGAATGTTAATCAATAAATGGAAATATTATTTATCTGTTATAAATATGAATGGGTGTTATCACTGAAATTTCGTCCGCAAATGGTTACAAGACTTCAACATCGTCAAATATTTATGAGGTCATCCATGGACCTGAATTAACACAAAAGCATTCACAAAGGGTCAAAACTATACAATTATTGCAAAAATTAAAGGGTGTTATGAAGACACTGGGTGCGCGCACATGCACAAAATAGGAATGTAGAAATCGTGCACGATGCGCGACTGTTGTCGTAATAAGCCGTGCACATGAGAAATGATGCATTTATGAGAGTGGTCGGCCTCCCACCCACTTCTAGTTCAGCTTCCAAGTTGATTTGACACTCAAATATGGTTTGGATTCGACTGGGTGGCTGGTCAAAGACCTAGAAATGCCCTAATTAGCCTCTTTACACACTACAAACTAGTTGGACAATAAATCAAAGGAATTCTATAAAAAGGCCATGGATACACTTCATTTTTCAAGGAATTCATAGAAAAGTTATGCTGCCATTATTCTCTTAAGGAATCTTCTATCCTTGCTAAGAGTATACTTGCATCATTGCATTGGGCAATCCATCTCACCCCTTGAGTGGATTAGCAAAGAATTCTTTCACCATTTTCATTTTCATTTTCAAAGTTGTAAGAAGAGCTTATTTGTGGGGGTCCAAGAGCCCTCCCTTGGAGGAAGAAGGGACTCATAGTCCTCTTGCTTCTCGGTGTTTTCTTTCACTAATATCAGCCTTATCATTGGTGACATGGGTCTCATTATTTATTTTGTCCTTATGTCCCTATGTTCATTAATTTAGTTGTTGTTTTACTTCTTAGTTTAATTCTTAGTTATTGTTTTATATTTCTTTCTCTAACCCTTTTCCTTGCAGCTGTCCTGCTTAGAAAACCCAACTAAGCTTTCAAGCACCTCTATTTTGCTCACTAAGGTGATGAAAGAGGCACAACATATTGGCGACTCCACTGGGGAAAGGTATCAATTTACTACCCCATTTGGGTTTTTCTAGCTCTTCTTTTGGTTTATTTAACTTGTAGGTGCATTAACTGGCTTAAGCCGACCTACCAATCATCCAATTCCAAGGTGAATTGAGAGAATTCCACCCGGAATTATCATTCACGGCCATGTGTCACCTATGCACGGGTTTTGCGGCCCACAGACGTGCATCGTGCGCACATGCACTCAAGTCACAATTTTGTTCTGCGCACGTGCGCTTATTAACTTTTTTCGGTCTACGCGCCTCTGTCTCCAGTGAGACCCACACACCTGTGCAAAAAAATCACATTCTAAAGTTTTCGAGATGTGGGGAAGGCCCTTAGCCTTCTTAAAAGTGATTTCAAGCATGTTTTAAAGCTCACCACACTTAGTCCCCTCTTCATATAAAGGGGTTAGTCAAAACACATAGGCACTTAGGGGGTGAAAATCATTATTTACTCTTTTTCTTTAATTTTCTCCACATGGATGGCTTGTTTTGACTCAAAATATAAGTTGTAAATCATTTTTAATCACATTTAACTTACATTGGGACTAGAAGTTGGATAACAATCGCTTAGTATGCTCTTCTCTTGCGCCTCCAAGCGACTTTGAGAATCAGAAAAAGACTGTGAAACAAATTCATCTCCCTTAAGAAGATTAAAACCTTTAGGAGAGGACAACAACCCTTCTTGGGAGTCGGGACTCCTCTTAGTTTATTTTTTCAAAGGCATCTTAATATTGTAACGGGCCCATACATGCCCACATGCTACAAAGATAGGATAGTGTTGAAATTTAATTTCTTAGATCAAATCACTAGGGAAGTTTAAAGGTTTTTTAATGGGCCCATACATGCCCACATGATCACAGTCTAGGATAGTTTCAAAGATTTTCTTAGATTACATCACAATAGGGAGTTAAAGGAATAGTAACGGACCCACATGTCCACCTGCTAGCTTCCTAGGGACTTTTGAATTATGCAATGTTGTACCAAAGACACTTAGTTAATTAGGTAATCAACATTTGTAAGGACCAAACGAAGTCCATATGCAGCAAGGTGACACCTAATTCACTAAAAATTGGCACACTTTCACTCATTCACACACAAAAGTCACTTATCACTCACATAGCTTCTTCTTGAAATGTGGAGGTCAAAGTAAGTTTCCTCCAAAGGGATTCTGAAACACCCCACCCTTTTCTTGACGAAACTATCCACTCCCATTTAAATTCAACGAGGTTGGTTCACACCCCCAACCTCTCAAAACAAATACATCTAAATTTTTTCTAAAAACTCACTAAATTTTCCTCCACAGAAGGTAACAAAAGAAATTTTTTAGTCTAGGTAGGATTTCAGGGATAGGCATCCAAATAACTCCCCGTTATCTGGTTCTCACATTGTCAAAACCATAGAAGTTGTCAAATAGGGAACTGAAAGTCCTCCAAGTCAAGTGTTCCTAACACCATAAGGCAGGCAGATACGTGTGAAGGGTTGAAGGCTGAGGTCCGGTTGTTCTGTGCGTCCCCCCTTGAGGCACCCACCTCTTGGACGGGATCCAGCCTGTGACCCATTTCTAAGGCCAAAAATCTAAATGTCGCACTTTGACTGAGGTACCTAGTGACCAAATTTTAACACATCTACCCAGGTGGCAATTGTGGGCTGCAATTGCACCTTGATTGGATTTTGTGCGGCTATTGGGAAATATCACCAGCTCTTTCGAGATATACCCCCTTTGCCCCTCATTATAACCAGTTATTTCATCCTTCACTAGTTTCTCTTCCGGTGACTTCAGACCCCACTGTTGAGTACTATTGGAAGGTCCAGTGCTATTTGAGAGGAAGGATGTTACATCTTCTAGGACACAAACATTTGTTTTCTTTGATTCCCCACATGGACAAAACCCACTTATCCACATATATGATTCTTTTTCAAACCACTTTATGTATGATGCACTTCTGACTACATTTTGATTTGGATATATATATTGTGTAAAGTTCAAAATTTTCAACAAAGGCTCTTGTTTCTTTATTTTCTCTCACCACCATTTG
>JZKD02S1379271.1:231834-244165 GCA_000966675.3 Picea glauca
AAAATAATGTTGTATAGAAAAAGAGATATATGTTTTAAGAGGGAGGCTTACTTGTAAGGCTTAATTCATGTTCTTTTTAAGGTTGTTTAGTTGAATTAGTTAAATTGTGATTTAGCAATGAATGAGTCAAAACCTACCATAACTAACACAAGTGGAACCATTAATTCATTATGGTATAAATTTTCCTTGTAAATCCTTAAAGCAATACATCCTAGGATTTTGATCCCCCTCACCAAATATGGTTTTTATAAATGAAAATGAAAATTGAAGCTGTCTAAGCTACCATAACCATCTAAGAGTTCCAAACATTCAAAATATTGTATTTAATTTAAGAGGGGCATTGCCATCATGATCATCTTAAGTATCATCATCATTATATAACTATAACCTAGTTCATGTATAAATGAAGTCATTTAATATTAGTAACCCCACCCTAAAAATTTTCTAATGACAATGATAAAAGCACCACTAAGACATCATCAATATACTAGCAAACACCAAAACCTACTTGGCATAAACTACACTTTGATGGTGCTTCATAGTGATTGATAATAAATGATGGTGTCATCCAAGACAACCAAAGGGCGCACTTGGAATTGCAATACTTTGGTTACATGTGCAATAAAAAGTAAAAACAAGGCTAAGTTCAAAACCTATTGCAGAATTTCAACTTAGCAAGGGGTCATCTACAAATACAATATGTTATAAACGCACTTTCAATAGGTGTTTATTAGGACGACAACATGCACATTTTTAATTTCATATATATTTGATTGAAATGAGTTACTTTAATTATACGCATTATTGGATTTGAGAAAAGGAGGCAAAGTCAGAGGATACTCCAAATTTTTCTCAAGGATTTGTACTTGTTCACAAGCTGAGTATTCCCTTCTACAAAGTGAAAATGGATATAGTTTCTTGAAGAGATTGAACATAAACCTCATAAAACATTTCATGAGGTGGAAGATTATATCTTGTGTTGAAATATTAGATGGACTCCGCGTCTTCCATTTACATTGCACAAAACTCCTACAATTTCAGCCACATGATAAGATTCACCATAAGAATTTTTTAATGTTTATTTGAATTAAAACCAACTATGGATTGTTCAAATTGGTCAGAAATTATACCAATCCCACACTTTTCCTTCAAAATAGAATGGAAAGAACCTACAAAAAACATCTTCATGAACAATGTTATGTAAACATAATCTTGCATTCATAATTTATAATATGCTAAAATGTGGTAGTGTTTCCTTCAGCATTAAACTTTGACAAGAGATTTTCTACCATTCTTGGGAGTTCATATAAAGGCCCTTGCAATCCTGATGTAGTATTGGAATCCCATGTAAGTATTTGGAGTAGATCATGAGTAATAAATGAAAACAACATGTATCTCTACACAAGCTACCTTGTCCTTGTCATCCACTCTTCTAGCACCAAAATGTTGGCATGGGAAAATGTTCTATGACAACCTCACAGGTTCACTAGGAAAAAGGGACCAATTAGACCTTCCACTGTTAAAAATGGTGAACCCTTTGGTTATAGCTTAATTTTCATAATCTGGTTTCTTATTAAATAAATAAATGCAACTATCAAGCAAGCAAAATTGAAAATTAAATGAAAGCTACTCTAATCATGTGGGAGTGATTTTAATAACTAATCAACATGAAAAAAAAATATAGGTACAAAGAGTAGGTATAATATTTCACCAACTATGGCATAAACACCAAACTCCTAGGGAAAACTCCAAGAACTAAGGATAGCCTACAAATCACCAAAATCACACTTTCTTCACATCAAGTTGTTAGCATGTGAAAGATAATTGAGCGATAAGAAAGAAACAATAAAATAATACACATGATACACTGTTACAACCCACAAGCACCAAGATACCTAGGAGAGTAGATAATATCCCACAACCAATCATATATCTAAAAAACATAAAGAACTTGGCTGACAATGGCTTCTATATTCACATAAGAAGATAACTTACATTACAAAGAAAAATAACCCTTCAAATGTTTACACGATTTTCCTTTATACAAAATAGGGAGACTCTTAGACCTTCCAAATGAATTTTAACCTAACAAGTGACCCTTGGTATCCTAACTGACTCTCCACATTCTCTCTCTTCTCTCTCTTGAAATTTCTTTCAAATTTCTTTAATAATGAGCACTTTGCAACTTTCTAGGACCACCTCATTTATATCAAGGATTTTATTGGCATTAAGTTTCCTTGAGTCCATTCTCTACAAAAACATTTCTCTACTCTTTACCAACACTTCCCTCCACTATGGCACCATTTTTCTACTCTTTACTGACACTTCCCTCGAATATGCTTTTCCCATCACATAGTTGAATATAGTCATTATGGCTTGTGACCAAATTCTCTTCCTTTGAACATCCCTTGGGAATTGAAAATTTATATTCTTAGGATTTGGATCTCATCTAGCTCAACATTTTTTACATCACTGATTCTTAACTCCTCTTTTGGTAGATTAACCATTGGGATTTTATTTTCAATATTGAAACTTTTCTCTAGCTACTTGGTGGTTGTGATAAAAATGGTGCCAAACATTACAAAGGGATTGATTGATGGCCTTGGATCCACTAGGGTTGGATAAAATACAACTTAAGTGTGATTCCTTCTTCTATATTCTACCTTTGCATAATCCAAATCTATCCTATATAGCTCCTCTTGCTCATGCTCCCAATGACACAATCTCTAAACTAAGGATTGAGATACAAATCATTTCTCAACGGTCACTTGATGAGGATCATTTACTTTGATCATGTATAAGAGAATATTGTATGTTTTATATTCCAAGGGTACTTTACCCCCAACAACCACGTCAAATATTTGATAACTATTGATTTTTAGTGGCAACTTTGTCCAAATCTCTTTCTTTCTCTTTTTTATTATTTTTGTTGCCCCATGTAGTATAGATTAAAAGGTTATCTAGTCTTGGATGAGAAATAAAATAGACACATTCTTTGGAAGTTTGTGTGGAGTAATTAATGTCCCATATATTCTAATATAATAAAATCTCTCTAGTAGGTACCAATAATTAATTTTCTTCAACACTTCAATGGACTATGGTGAAAAACATAACAATTTATCACCATATATTCTTTCATACAAGGGATCCAAAACAAATTCAAATATAATGGAGTACTTCTGCATATATTATCCATAAGCCTTGGAAATAATCATGTACAAGTGCAAAGGAAGGCTACTAGGTGGGCTTGAAACAAGAGAACTCTTAGCTCACACATAAACAATACATAAGATAAGACACCATGTAAAACTCAAGTGCATCACTATCTAAGGAAGTTTTAGCCTTTGGAATACATTGTGAAAGAAGATTAGATATGAAGTCTACCTAATAAAATATCATCCCATGCTTGATCACCCCATGCATAATCAAAATCAATCTTAACCATGTGTATCTAGTGCCTCGTCTACCATACAAGAGGTTCAATAGAATTGCTAAGGCTTGAAGTTCCATTTGCAATTTTTTTATTAAGTGTACCTTGCTTGTGGTAGTTTGGAATGGCTTAACTAAAAACCACCATGCCTTCAAAATGTTATACACATCATGCATTTTTCTAAAATGTTGCAACCACCAAAGGCTTACTGACATTGTGGGAGGTGAGAACTCATACATCCTTTGAAGAGTATCAACACCATATTGCTCGATTATGTCATCGCTCTATGATTTCAATGTTTAACTTGTTACATCCGCATTCTCAATCAAGGCATTTAGCATGTTTATGCATGGAAACAATTCTTCTTTGTATCCCACCTTATGGAATCATAAGACCTTAACATTGAAATCCTTGGGTTCCTTTCCTTGGCTTGTTTTTCTTCTCACAATGATTTGTGGAAGGTTTGACATCATTGTACATATCATAGAGGAATGAATAAGTAGGCTTTGAGGAAATGTTGAGTAGCAACACCATGTCCATGACACAATGAAAATACACAATGAAAAGAAGGGTAATGTTCTTTGTCATGTGAGACACATTGAAAAGAAGGGTAATGCTCTAAAAAAATATTATAAAATGATTGGCATGTCCATTTCCAACCCCTCATGTTTAATCCTTAAAACTTATTATTGCATCTTCACAAAAAAATATTTTTTCATGTTGCACCAAGTTTAAAGTTTGCACATTGCTTGGAAAAAGATGCTTGCCACATGTCACATGTCACAAGACTTTCAAAGTTGCATATATCATGTCACAAGATTTTGGAAGTTGCATATTGAATATTCAATTTCTTTTTGTTTCCTAGACTCCATAGCCCAAGAACAAGGCACCAGGTCTTGCTTGCATTCTCACATCTTGAATCAAGGAGTATTGAATCAATATATACCAAGTCTTATATGAGAATTTGAAATTATCATTAAGTGTATAACAAAATTACATTCATAGATATATGCAAGCCATATAAATATCATTGTGTATATTATTAGATGAAAAAGTACCCATAATGTTGATGCATTATATGCATCATTACATGTTCAGCTATATAATGTACATCTAACTGTGTTATAAAATTATTACATATCATCATGAATTTCTTTTAGTCTTCTTTTGTGATTTCCAGGTCTTAAGCAATTCATCCATCTCCATGTCTTCGTTTACTGGGTGCTCTTCAGCATATGATGTTGTTTTAGTCCTCTCACACCGAGTACATATGGTCTCGTACCCATGGCGTGGATGCTGCTGTGAGGGGCCATCACCTAAAAAAATAAAAAATATTAAATTTGCATGGCCATTTTTTAAATATCATTGAAGTAGTTCATTAATATTAAAAAAAAAACTCTGCAATGTAATTATTTACCTTGTCCTCTAGTCGGCACCATTGGAATGGTTGTTGGCCTGTTCATTCAATATTTAGGTCGAGGAGGATCAACTATGACATTCTCTGCCATTGAAATGTCAAAATTTATAAGTACACAATTATTAAGTATATGATTAATATATAGACATTTTACCGTCGTGGGCCTCAGTGACAGGAGCATCTTGGGGCTGCACCTCGCTGGGATGGGGCTGCTAGGGAGCACCATGATCTTCTAGCTGTGTTACACTATCAATGTTTTGTTGTCCAGTACTAATGGTTTCGTTGATAGTGCTTCCCCCCTGATTAAAACAATGTAAGACATTAAATTATGGACGATATCAAACTTTTATGTATTTTATAAGTAACGAAAGGTTAATGTGGACTGATTTTTATTTACCTTATCCCACAAATTTGATCTTGGGGTATGCCGCATGATTTTTCTACGATCAACCATGGCTTTATAACCGTACTTGTAAGGTCCTCCTTCGTGGTTTCAATTTCGAAGTCGTCGCCCTGCATTGCATAAGGGTATGGTTTTTTAATTTTTTTTGTTGCAATTACCTTAAAGTTGTAAGGTGATAAAAATAATATTCTTAAGATGTTTGGGTACTTACGATTCATGATTGTAACCTCAAGTAGCCGCCCTAGCCTAGCTTGTGTTGGCCATGTTTGGAAATCCTTTCTTTGGTTTCCTTCGAAGTGTTAGGCAACCTATCATAAAAATTTTCAAGTATGTTATATATAACCACACTTTTATTTAGATATAAGAAAAATAAAGCTGGTATTGAATTCAAAAAATTGTAATTTACCTTGGTGTGCCAGTTATTTGTTCTCCTAATTTTTTCAAAATCTTATCTTTTGCATCATCAATGATCGCCTTCCACTCCCTCTCTAGAATTGAGGGAGGACGCTCATACCTAGGATTTCCTACCAAGCTTCATCTATAAACATCCCACATATATTTTAAATATTCACTCGCTATAGATGTGGTCATTTTTTTATTGAACGTGTCTACTCCAAAGAGGCCTTCAAGATAATCCATAAGTTCCTTTTTAGGGTTGTAATTCTGGAAATTCCACCTCATACATAGGGTTGCCCAAAAAATGGACAAGGTCTTGCTCTCTAGGTGCCTATAAAAAAGCTTGTTTCCTACACACAAAAATATATGATCATTAATTTAAAATTAATAATCTAGATGATTTCTGTATGAGGACAACATTAAATGATTAAAATATGAATTAAAACTACATGAGAATCTTTATTGTTTTAATGGAATTCCATTATCGTCGACAAAAAATGTGCATAGAAGGGTCCCCATGCTTGTCACACGTCTAGCTCCAGGAAATGAAACCATATCAACCACATTGCTATGATCCTCATCTCTGCCACCATCTCTAGACTTTGATTGAGGTGTGGATGTCTGGCGGTGCGTGTCATGGATCATATCTAAATTAGGTGTGGAAGATGGAGGAGTAAATAGTGCTCTAGAAGTTGTATGACTACCTACATCAAGACTCTCTAGCGTCTCTATAACACCACTACTACAAAAACCGGGCAGAACAGGTTCCAAAAATTCCTTTATAAAAAAGAAAATGTTTTTTCATGAGATAATGTAAACGTTAAAGAACAAAGTATCATAATTGAACATATGAGTACATTAAAAAAAACACTTTAAATTATGGTTATTACCTTATATGTGTTAAGTTGTGACATAAGGAGCTTGATCTTTGCTTTGACGTCGGGAGTTTGATCTGGACGATCTAAGAATCTAGCAAGTTTCTTGTTATCTTTAATGATCTTTTTTTTTATTAAGACCATTGGATCAATGCATGAATAAAACCCCTCCTCATCGACAGAATCATGATCAACATGGCCTGTGGACTACATATAATTTCAACAAAAACAATGTTATTTCAATAAAATTATATAAGCAAATAATAAAAACAACGTAAAATGAAAGTGGAAATTGATAATCATTTACATGTTCTGCAGTTGGCCCTTTTCCACGATCATCCTGCCACATTATAATATAATTAGACCCCCCAAATATTTAAATTTTTTTAATGATAACAAAATAACAATGTTAAAGATAATAAAAAATTATAATGCAATAAGTAGAGGTTTGTTAAAGAGGTGTTTCATAAGAACCCACACACTATTAGTCAATGTTTCTATATGATTCAAATGGTAATCCACTAATAACTCTTCCTCGAAAGATATATTTTTTATTATGCACAGGACTGCTCGATTCTCTTCACGTCCCTCATATATGCAATTCAGTTGTTTGTTTGTTGTCCCAGGTCATGTGTTGTTTATAAACCCTATGATATTGCCAAAATATTTAGGCCTTCAATCAATATAGGTAGTCTCTCCCTTACTTTTATCCTTGTTTATTAGTTGTATATAATTTGTGATGAGTGCATATCTCTGCATACTTCGCATGTACCATACCAGCCACATCCAATCGTTATAATTGTAACACGATCCAACATAATCCATCAATTCAGTTACTGTATTGTATTTTACAATTACTCCATCCATGGAAAATAGCCCCAAGCCATGCATGGATGATGGTGCAATGCGTTATGTCCTATTGTTGAAAACAAGGCCACCATCTATAGGAGATAGTTCCTTAGGTAACCATTGTTTCACCAGATGCTTATGCCTAAGTGGAACATCTATGTCTCCTATGCTCTCATCATCATAAGAGCATGATCCTCCTTTGGCAAGAAAATATTTCATGCGTCTACAAAATTTTATTCTGACTTTTCACCTCTGGTCCTTGTTTGCTTGTCATATCTACTAGATGCAGTTGCATTCCCGGCCTCTATTTTTCCTAATATTTCCTCACTCGACGAAGAAATATATGACAGTTACCTATTTGGTTGTACCTTCAATTGCATGTTTAAGTGTTGTTAGTTAGTATTCCATCATCATATTCAAAGTTCTAAATAAATTTTTTATATCTTTAGTTTTGGATGCACAATTAGACTAGGGTGAAATTACCAATATTAGTGGTCAACCACCTAATTTAATGTGATATCCCTCTTGATTTTTGACATATTAAGGACATATTAATGTGATAACACTAAGGACATGATAAATTTATCATATGTATCTAAGAAAAAAATAGTAGTAAGGTTGTTGTTTGTTGGATTTGTGAAAATTGGAATTATTATAAGAAATGTCCATTGAAGATGAGGGTCAATGCTATGGAGTAATAAATCCAACCATCAATTGGTGTGTTGCAAATATTGGGTGCTTTAGTTGGAAATATGTCTAAGGCAAGCCAAGAGCAGAACTATACAAATATTACTCTTGTTCGATACAAGAGTATAACTATACACATATTAGTTTTGTTCAAGCCAAGATTAGAACTATACAAATATTAGTTTTGTTCAATCCAAGTTGAAGAATAAGTTAGCTATGGTGATAAGAATAAGATAAGAATAACATTATCCATTGACCTTGTTTAAACCATTCCATTTGGTGTTTGTTGCACTAAGTGTAAAGAACAATGTTGGAGAATTATAAGGCATAAGTTAGGTATGAGCTATTTGTTACCTCTTTATTACCTTTTATTTTAATTGTATCCATATTTTGTATTGATCAAATGAGGAATTAACCCAAAACTGATGCAATTAGACACAAACTCAATCCTAATTCCAACTAAGGAGAAAAAACAACACACATTAATTAATATAGGAGTCAAGCATGCAAACAAACCTTCTCACAAACAAGCACTAGTTGGTGATAGAATACAACATCGCAGAATTGATGCATGAAGGGGTTGAGTTTTGGCAGGTGGGAATGTTACGTTGAAAACTTGCTTAAAGAGCTAATGCCTTGGTGCAATTTACCTCACTGAGGAGTGGGAAAACCTCCAAGGAGTCTAAGTGAGTCTATCCAATGTCGATCCCAAGTACAACACAACCTTCCCTGTGCTGTCACCTTGTGTAGGAAGTCTAAAATATTATGGCCTCTATGGTACCAACTACTATACCAAAGAAGATGGGGGACAATCAAAAGTTGGCACCAAAACAAACAAAGCAGGGTTGATTACTCTGAGGGCCCCAATGGGACCTCGTGATTGACCCTTGTGTTAGAAGATATTCCCAAATTCAGTCATATAGCAATTGGATTTCACTCCCTAACTCAAGGCTTTATGTTTTTTTAGCAGATTTGGAAAGTTATTCTCACAATCCTATTCCAAAGATCTACACCTAAGATAATATGGGTTTGAAGAGCCCTAGAAAATTTGCTAGATAAATTTTAATTAGCACTTGATTTTAGGTTGTTGTTACTCAAAGGAGTGGTCGTGCAACTGATGGCATTTTGACTTGACTCTTTAAACCATGCAAGAGGAAAACGAAATGCAAGAAATTCAACTTCGATGAAAACTAGCTATGGGAAGGAGAAAGAGGTTTTAAGCAAATAAATAATTTCTTGATAGATTACTATGTGTGCAATACTACAAAATGACCCAATTTTTAAAAATACCATGCAAATGTCATAGTTCACTTAGTAAACCTATACAACATTGAATCAAATGTCATCATTTATAACCTAGTAAACTTTTATGATTATAGAGATGACCATACACATATTGAATACTCATAAGGACTCCTTCATCCCCTCTCTTCTCTACCTCCCTACTTTGATCCGCCACTTTAAATTTCATTTTAATCCTAAGAAATTAAGCAGGAGATCAGGGGTATGTTTGATGATGTTTACCTGGTGTTCAAGGTTTGCCACAATTTGGGCTAGCATATTGTTAGCTTTTGGTAGTTAACAATAAGTAGAGTGTGGGAAATTTTGAACCTTCTACTTCATTTGTACTTTTCCAACAGTTTGGCTCTGCTAATCTCAATTGAGAGAGGCTTAGAAGTTTTTTGTTTCCTTGCATGTTGGTACCATGATTAATGTTGCATACCACACCATCAATGGTTGAACTTTTGAAGTGAGAGGTCCTCTACCAACATGGAAAAGAATGATCAAATAAATCATCACCGATCCCATTTAATTCACCCTTACTATATTTGCATGCAATCATTTGATTAATCTTTTATAACCTTTCATAAGGACAATTTTGGGAGCATAGTTTCCTGATTATATAATTTTGGGAGTATATTTAGTAAATTATTATTTACCTGGTGTAAGGTTTGGTAGAGAGTGATTCAGATGTGAATCATGGATAGTGTTTTTGTGGTGAACTGCAAAAAATATTTCCTTTGGCCATATTGAATTTGAAAATTAGTAAGTTTCATGGTTTGTTGGCTGTAATTTTTGGTTGTAATGGTAAATCCGAAATACTAAGACATGGGATGCCATCAATCAATAAATATTACTTGCATAAAATCTTAAATGTTGATTGTGGTAAGCAAATGTTATATCTCAATATCCTCATTTGCTAGAAGAGAATCTGGGGTTATTTCATTGGTCTATGCTTTTAATTTTCATCATTGCTTGAGAGATAGATAACTATCATTGAAATTCTATATTTTTTCTCATACGGAATCCTTAAAGATCGGGGTTTCCAATCTATTGATGGCTCTTTATCACAATTGTTATTCTTTCTTTCAAAGTTGTGAAATGTGGGAATCAAGACGAAAAAAGAATTAGTCCTATTTCTTTGTAGTATTACAACATGGCATAGATAATCTTTTATGTCATTATTTCTTCAACACAATATTGTACAAAGCCTCAAATTTTTATCAACAGATCAAAGAAAGCATTTTTTTTTTCTAATGACTACATTTCCAATTCGGGTGGAAACATTTGGACAATAAAGAAGATTCAAAACATTTTCTGGGGCAGACATTCATATTCATGCTGGTGTGGCAACATTTGGGCAACACATGAGAGTCAAAAATGTTTTTTTAACATATATTCTAAAGTCATATGCATGGCAGTGTTTGGGAAACAATGGAAATGAAAACACGTTTTTTTTTTAATTAATGCAAAACTTAGTGCATGCTATCCACCATTTTGTCTAAAATAAAATAATGAAGTTTCCGGGAGATGGAGATATATAATTGAAATTCCCCCCCTGCAGTGAACAGTTGCAAGAAGAAGAGGACCTTGGAGAGATCCCAGAAGTAGATTGGAGGTAATGTCAGTCCATCAGTATCTTTGGATGCCCATAACATAAGTAGGTTTAAAAATTTGTGTCCATTGAACTGGTTGATTATGAAGATGAAGCATACATGCATGCTCAGGGGAGCGAGACCTACATTTGAAATAGACTAGAATAAATCTGTAAGGATGCCTCAATGTCTCATATTTGTAGTGTGAGGGAATGGTATGGCCCCAATATTGCATAAAAAGAAGAGGAGAGCTAGGCTACGAAGGTTGTCCCGTACAAATAGGGATGAAGAGCCTTTGAAGAAACTTATTTTTCCTGGAATGGTGGGAGAAATGAGTATTGAAATTACCAAGTATTGATGTCATCAATATTAACTTTTTTGAGGTTTGATGAAGGCATTAAACCAAATGAAGATGCACCAAATATTGTCATTTTTTGGGGGCCACAAAATGTGGATCTGGATCAACTTGTTGAGTTGTTGTGGCTTTCAAGTATTCCTCTTCTAGTTGAAACTTGAGATTGAGAAGGATTGTGTAAATGGTATATTGAAGGCCATCACTGCTCACTTTGGGGATATCTCATTACCTACTGGCATTTGACATGCCTGATGCAAACATGCGAGACTAACAATGGCCCTATATTGATTCTAGGTCTGTGAAGGCGAGCATATACATAACTGTATTCTCTTTCAGGAAGTATGAGTTCAAAAGCTTGCCTATGGGTGATAATGAAATATACTCCATGAATGATTAATGGCTATTGGAAACTCTATTGCTTATTGGGAGTTATTAGCTGTGAAACTTTGATAAGTATCTAAAGCAAAGTTTAGGATATTTTTCAATTCCATTCTACAATCTTGAAATTTTGGATGTAAATTGAAGCCTTCTATGATCCTACCATCATAATAATAATAACTAGAGTATTAGGCACATTGGTCCACTATGATTGTTGGATTACTGAGAGGGAGGGTGAATCAGTAATAATGTAATTATTATCCTTTTTCTTCAAATGTTATATCAATGTAGAATTATTATCCAATAATGAGTAGTAATAAATAAACAATCACACACATACACAATACACCAGTGTTTTACGTGGAAACCCAAATTGGGAGAAAAACACAAAATGATTTTTCTTATATGTCTTGAAGAATTACATTCATTGGAAGAACCAACTTCCTTTGTTTTCTAGCTACAACTGGAAGGAGGCTCCAACCCCCTAGTTTCTCAGGCTACAACCTGAGGTAAGCTCCAACTCCCAAAATATCTAGCTACAACCAGAAGGAGGCTACAACCCCCAATGTTCTCTGGATACAACCGGAAGGTGGCTACAACCACCTATCCTTGCCCTGTCCTGCCACCCTGAAGTAGAAGTAGAATGATGGAACCACTGTCACACT
>JZKD02S1379271.1:254275-266982 GCA_000966675.3 Picea glauca
AACAATGATTTTGTTTATCTCATTTATATTGACATCCTTTTGTATGAGATGGTCAATGACAATGGTTAGTGTGACCTAGAAGGCAGATTGAAAACATTATGGGTTAACACCCAAATTTTTATTATTACCACTTATTAGTAATAGGTTTGTGTTCAAAGTGACCAAACACTCTTATAATAATCAGAGAAGGTTAGCGATTTCTGAGTTTTTGCATGGAGGAGCCATTCATCTATCTCACCAGCAGTCATTCGTCAATCTGCTGCGTGGAGAAGCCGTCCGTCAAAATCTGATTCGTTGTGCATTGAGGAGGTCGTATCTTCAAGCTCCTGAAGAGTTTTGAAGGGGGAGAACTGCATTGAAGGATCGTTTTTACTATTAAGCTGCTGAAGAATTTGATGTTCACCAGAATTGCACGAGAGAGCTAGTCACCTCTGCGGATTTGATTATTGAATCACGACCACTGTTTGCAAGGAATTTCTTGCAAATTGTCACATATTATGACTGCCAGAGCTTAAGGGAGGGTGTTAGCACTCTGTAATTTGCCTAAGGCTGCGGAGGCAATCACATAGGTAACCTTGAACCACTTCGAGTCTTGGATCTAGCCCTCCAAGACTCAGAGAGGGATCTCTCTTTTCGATTTAACTTGGTATGGAATAGGACGGATGTTAGGCTAGCTATGAAAATATGGGGTTGAGGGTTTTTGTTTTTAAATGGTTAGTTTGGGACAACAAGGAGGGCCATTGGGAAAATGGGGTCTGCGCTTTAAACAATGTGATTCACTCTCAGATCTGGACAAAGTTCTTACACAGGGCAAGGTAGCGAAAATGATGGATCGAATTTAGTTTTGATGGTGTTGATTTGAGGAAGAAATAGAGGAGGAAAAAGAAAAGCAGAGGAGCACCTAAGAATTCCTAAGATGAAATTTTTAGAGGAGAAACATAAAGATTATCACAAGATTAGATGCAAAGTATTGTTCAAATAAATTCTGCTCTATTACTCTCTTCTGACAATAAGAAATCGAAAACAAACATAATGATAACAGGAAAACACTCTAAAAGAGAAGGAAAACACCACAAACATATCCACACAGGAATCCTGTGAAAAACAATCCCATTACTGATCAATCATTAAAGGTTACATAAAAAGTTTTGTGGCCAAACATAGCCCACTGTCCAGCAAAGAAAATTACACTCTCTTCAGGTCCAGCCAAAAAGAAAGGCAGTTTACTGCTGAAAACCCACTCACATAGGTCAAAACCTCCTCACACAAGTCAAAAACCTCCTCACACAGGTCTGACCCTCTCTTCACAGCCCAGTCAAACCCTCTGTTTGTTTTTTACAGGTGTATAAATAAGAAAAAATGCCTCAGCCTTTCAAGACTCGGGCTTATAACTCTGTTTTCTGAAAATAGAAAATAGTTACATAGATAGACACATGTCGATTGTCTCCTCAAAATCAAATAGTAAATTAAAGGGAAATTTACAATTGGTAACAACTGCTTCGACATCTGGCATATTGGAGGAGGTTTAATGATTCGCTGGCGAAAATACTGAACGTTGGAGGTTTGTTAAGTTTTTGCTGGTGTATAGACTGTAACAACATCAAAAACTAATGAATGCAGCAGTCGTTGAATGATGGAGGTTGTTGGAGACTGGCTGGAGTCGAATCTTCTTAGACCGGGAATGCTTTTCCACCTGTGTTCTAACTGCCAGGTGTTCACTGTAAATGAATTCACTGTTTGCCATATGGTTCAACCAACATCTAAACGTTGGGATATTTTCCATTTGTGTTATTTGGAAGCCTCGAAATAGGGATACTCTGCCACCTCACTATAACTATTTCCTCAACGCTGGGTTATTTCGCCACTTGTCATGCATGAAATTAAACTGCCCCTGGTGTTTCGCATGCAATTTGAAGGAGGCTACAATTTGTTTGTCCAGAATCAACATGTATTTCTTGGATGTTAATTCATCCCACCTTGCTTTGTATCCTCCATCTCTATCAGAATGCCAGTCTCAGGAGAAGCAATGAAACCAGATAACAGATTGTCATTCGATGGTGATTCTAGATCGTGTGATTCAACATCTCCATGTCTTTCAATTGTGACTGGTGATCTAGCATTCAAATCTTGTAAAAAAAACACCTATCTTGCAATCATCCCCTTTGGTTGGGAAAAATCTCTTATCTGTGGGCCCGATGTCAAGGTATGAAACAGATTTCAGCTCCAAACTGTTATCTTTGGCTTTGATGCTGAAGTAGAACGCTAGCTTCGTCGAGACTATCAAACCCCAACTACACTCCTAAATGTTTCAACTAGATCAAAACTGGGACGAAAAACTTGACCCTTGGGAGAAAATAAATCTATTCTGATAGCTTCTCTGAGTCATAGACAGAGTCAGTCGCTACTAGTTCCTTTTTAAGTTGTGCAATCCTTGCTTGAACTTCATCTTTGGTGGCAGCATCAGCAATGATGGTAGTTGCACTGTTGGTTATGGTAATCTTTCTTGCAATACCAAGCTGCTCAATAGGTGCATCCTCGACCTTAAAACCAAGATCACCAACCAGAAAGTCTGCACCTTAGGATGGAAAAACACATGGTGCAATTTACCCAGAATCTGCCATAGGATTTGTCGAACTTTTTCCTTGGAGTTCATAATTTCGTGAATTTCAAAGCTTGTCATTATAGAAATATCCTGCAGTAGGGCCTTTCTCCTCTCTCAAAAACCTGGAGCTTTGATAACAACAACTTTAACTATTCCACATGACTTATTGACAACCAGCATAGCCAATGCTTCCCCTAAAATATATTTAGCAATTATAAGCAGCGGAACATTCAACTGCGTGGACTTTTCAAGCACAGGAATAATATCCTTGATTGTTGTAATTTTCTGGTCAGTGACCAAAACTCTAGCATTCTCAAACTCCACAAGCAACTTTCCCTGGTTTGTTACAAACTGGGGAGATATATAGTTGTACAGTCTTCTTCTCCTGTGTTGGATATTGACGCATCTTTACTTTGGGCACTCCAACGAGAACCTTTAATGGTACGTTATCCATTGAAGAAGAGTATGGTGCACTAGGATCAAAATCTACATCTTGCTTTGACATTTTCTCAATATCCTTCAACCTGCATTCATGCGCTTCTGACATTGACATTGTTCTAGAATGCCCATGATCTTCAAGAAGTTCATGGGACATGACTGTATGGATTTGAGAAAGAGGTAACTCTTGAAGAAACACATTATTTCGGGAAGTTCCTTTTGTTCCCTCGTTACCCCGTCAGTAGCAATTTTAGCTGGACTCATGTCTGATGCATTTACCCCAACTAATTGACCAGATGATGTACACGATGGAAAAGAACTAGGGGAATATAAAACACTGCCAATTTTATTATGGTCAAGACTATCAACTACACCAACAACTTCATCCACATTTGGGACTTCGTCATTTTTAGTATGCTCCTGTCTAGTTTTCCACTACGAAAAGCACACCTGGTACAACCCTCATACACCTGCGCAGTCGTCTTGGATCTGTTTCAAACACCTGGCATAGGGTTTAAAGGCTGCGTTTATATATTTTTGACTTTCTATGGGCGATATCCCACATTCACATGGTAAATGTAACTTTAGGTGATTATATGAGCCAACAGTTACGTAATGTGTCGATGAAGTGAGCTCGAGGCTTGGGCTTTGGGTTTTGGTGTTGGCGTTGGCACTGGCTCATATGTTTTTTGTTAGTGCATGAAATGGCGCTTATCCTTGGTTCTGAAGGCTTGGAGATTGGCCCTCGGCCAGTATACCCTTTTGGGAAAATAATCTCTTTTTAGGTTTTTATTTTTGAATAAACTATAAAAAAAGTTTATGTATTTGAAAAACCAAAACATAACACTTTGCACAAAGGACAAGGGGCCAATTTTGGCTCAATTCACCAAATTTTGGCTAATAATCCAAATTTATATTTGCCGACAAGAATTACCTCTTACAATTTCAAACCAATCCACCATTTTTTGCTAAAAAAGGCACTGAAACTCGCTTTGAGGCTCGCGCACAGGAACTCCTTTTATGCTTGGTCAGTGTCGAGCACTTTCTGTCGCCTTCGCCATGCGTCATGAGCAAACACATTTGCCTGAAATAGATAAATATTATTCAGAACATTGATTCCCTATTATATAGGGTTCTAACAGAGGGCACATATCATTGTTGTTATCACCAATAGACCTTGAAAACTATTGTCAAGAATCATTCATTGTCTTCTTTGGTGGTCACGTTCTAGCCATATCACAGAATATTTTTTATACCAGATCGCAGGAGATTCATTGTCAAGAAATAGGAATAGGAGCCTATCGTGATCTATTGTGATCTAAAATTTAGCCAACAATTGGTTCTGTTATCACTCCAGGATTCTTTCTAGGTTGTGATCGAAAGATCCTGGTAAATTAATCAAGAACTTAATCAAGATCTCAAGAACTCATATAAACTGTAACTCTTAATTCTAGCGCCTTAACTTTATTACACCCATCACCCCTAACACTTAATGTTTGTAACCTAGAATTAATATAAACCTTAACCATTGAGCATTATAACATCTAAAGCCCCTATAACCTAATTACATATATAAGATTAAGTTTCATGGTTATCACCTTAGTTTATCCTACAAATAACTCATATAAATTGTAACTCTTAATTCCTAACACCAGTAAATTATAACCCGTACAAACTCTAATTTATATAATCCATATATTTGATAACACTTACTTTAAATAGATTTTAACCCTTAATATATAATCACTAAACAATATAGGAAATAACCATTTACCCATAACATATATAACTTTTAACACTTCAATATTTTATTTTCCAAAAAAGGCCTTGTGGCATGTCCCCCTCTTTTCCGAAATATTCAAATGGATGCCAACTCAATTATGAGTCATAATAGTGGTTAGTAACCCCAAGGAGCTCAACTTGATTTCATCCTATGACTTTTTTCCTCCCCCCTAACTCATATAACCCTTAATATGTCCCTTATAACCCCTAACACCTTGAATCCATAAGCCCTCACCCCCTTATAACCTGATATAAATCTACAATGCCTAACAATGAAACTCATTAACACCCATAACATATTGTATAACCACTAAATCATGTAAAATCTAACCTATATGCTATGATATTTAACCATGTATCCTATTTCACCCATCAAGCCCAACTAAATCAAGTAAAATCTAACGTATATTCTATAATATTTAACCATGTAACCTATGTCATCCATCAAGCCTATCACATATAATCATTAACACCCATAACATGTTTTATAACCACTAAATCATGTTAAATCTAACCTATATTCTATAATATTTAACCATGTAACTTATGTCAGCCATCAAGCCCAATTAAATCATGTAAAATATAACCTATATGTATAATATTTAACCATGTAGCCTGTGTCACCCATCAAGCCTAACTATTAACCTATAGTAACCTTTAAAAAAATAAGCACCATAAGACATTATAAATAACCCTTAAAATTAAACCCCTATACCCCTTAATTAGAAATCCCTAACCACATAAACTCCTATCACGTCTTTCCCACAATGTTTATGAAATATTGTATAATATATAAAAATTATAGGCCTTGACTACTATCTATTAATGATTGTAATTGTTAACCTCTAACCCCTTACCAATACAACTCTTTAACCTTAACACATATTCATTATAACCCCAAAAACATAACCATATAAATCCTTACACCTAATCCTCATATTATAAACCCAATAACACTAATCCACTAAGCAATAAGACTTATAACTCTTAACCCTTAAAACCCCTTACCCCTATAACACATGTTACCATAAAACCTAACCTACCACCCTTAATCCCTCACAATTATAAACAATAAATATCATAATACCTACACTATATAACAATGTTAAATATTAATACCGAATCAATACAACCCTTAAAACCCCTAAACATTAACCCTTCTAACCCCTAGCTCCTATAACCACAAACCATCTCAAATCTTAACTCAAAAACGTTTATTTCTTATAATATCTATAATCTTGACCCTATAACCCATCACCCCTCAACCTTATAATCATTAACCCATGAAAGATAAAGCTTATAATCATTACCACATATAACCCCTGTAATTGCTCACCATAGCATCTAATATATAAGTTATCCCTCATAACCCCTAGAACTTGATATTTATAACCTTAATGGATATATCTCAACCCCTATAATCCCTTATTATTAACACCTAACTCATATATCCTTAACAATATCTAACACCCAACCCTTAAATTTTTTATAACCTTCATACCATATATCACATATCACCTCTTCCCTATAACCCGTAATCCAATCAATCCTAACCCTTAATTCTTTTAACCCCTACATGTTAACCCTATAATCATTAACCCTTGTAACCCCTAAAACATAAAGCTTATAACCTCACCACCTATAATCCCTATTATAACCTTACCACCTATAATCCCTAACCATAGAACCTAATATATAATTATCGCTCATAACCCCTAACACTTGATATTTATAAGCCCAATAAATCTTAACACCTAACACCTATAAATCATAACACCTAAAACCTATAATCCATGTCTCATAACCTCTAATCCATGTTTATGATAAACCCTAAAACTCCTCTCAACCTTGAACCTTAACCCTAAAGTACTATAACCCCTAATATTTATAATCCATAAGCCTAAAACATTATAACTCATAACCCATATATATCTCCTAACCTATAACCATTTATCCTTACAAACCCCATAAAGTCTAACCCAAATCACCCAAAAGAAATATAACCATAAATAACTAACACTTTTAACCCCTGAGCCATTTAACACCAAACATGAAAATTCTATCACATGCAATCTCTATAACCCTTATAATGCATGATCCCTATTATCTCCAAACCATATCACATATTTGATATGAACTCTATATAAGCCTTATTATTTATAACTCATATGTTCCTTAACCTATAACCCCCAAGTCAAAGCCAATATATAGCCTAACCTCTATAACCCATGTGTATAACCCCTTATCCCATAATTCCTAACACACATAATCATTCTCTCCTTTAACGATGATCACTATATAACCCTTAACCCCTACTAAATTAAAACCCTAATATCTTTATTACCCTAAACCCCTCTATCCAACAACTTTTGTAACCCCTCACCTATATAAGCCATATAAGTCCTAATTAGTATAACCATTATACCTCCTAATACCATAGAATCATCAAACAACTTTTGTAACCCCTCACCTATATAAGCCATATAACTCCTAATGATTATAATCATTATACCTCCTAATACCATAGCATCGTCAAACTGCTAACATTTATAAGATCCATAATAATCAATCCCTAACTATTGATATTATGGTAGACGGAGGAGGTATTAACCTCACCCTTAACTACTACTACCTTAAAAGCCTAAGATCTTTACTATCCCTAACCACTCTATCCATTAGTTCTTGTAACCCCTAACCTATATAATCCCTATAACTACTAACATTTATAGCCTTTATACCTCCTAATACCATGGCCCCTATAATATTGAACCACTAACATCTATAAGACTTATAATACTTCATCCCTAACTACCCTAACTCATAACATCTCTAACCTATAACTCCTAAATATATTAATTGCTTATACTTATAAGCATTAACCTCTAACACCTATTTCCCCTAACTCTTAATACTTAGTTTCTATGATCCTAAAAAATGTTCACCTCTTGGCTTAGTTGGTTACTGCACCACCATTAAGGTTTTTCTTTAACTTTCAAAGTTACAAGTTTAATATAACCCTTATTACTTCACCCATAATATTTTATACCTAATTCCTAAATCTTATAATTAATACATCCCTTAACGCTTAACAATTTTATACCTTAACCCCTACTACCTCTATCTATAACACTCTACATATAAACCTCCTAACTCTTAATTGATGATGGAAGAATGTGGGTGTGTCACTCAAATTTGAGTCCAGAAACCCTCTCATAATGTTAAGGCATGCCAATAGTCTATCCATGACAAATTTCAATGCATATAGAAACTGTTTGAAAAAATTTCAACGTTGGCCCCATTCGTAGGTCATTGTTTCCGATGTCTAGTCCTCTTACAATTTTCATTCCTCGTTCCTTGTTCCTCGTTCCTCGTTCCTCGTTCCTTGACCATTTTGTAGTCCCCAATATCCATTATTTTTGTACAAAACATACTAATGGCATAAAATGTCCCACACAAAGACCAAATTAATATCCGCTACATAAGTCTTTTGTCTTTTTTCAACGACTATGTAACAAATCTTAATTCTAAGAAGATTCAAATAGGACTTAAGAACCTTAAGTTATTTCCTTAACCATGGGTGACACAAAACTATCATTCAATAGTAAAATTGTTACATTTCATTGTAAGGCATCATGTGTACTGAGGGCTTGAGCCACCATATCCACAAAGGAAACATACCAAGAATATTTGTCTTATGAACAAGATATGGTACTATCCATTTTGAGGTTTGACATAGAGATTGTTCTTATAGACTACACTACATTGCACCATAATATGATCCCTAAATTCCTTGCAAAACATGTAACACCATTCAAATTAGACACAATATTCTTGTGACAAATTAGCTATACTATCGACGAACTTTTTTCGTCACTAGTATAGAAAATTCATCGCAAGATTATTTACATTCGTCTCTCTTGCAACAATATCAAATGATTCTTGGATTCATTTCATATTTCGTTTATCAACTTGAAATATCAATTTGATAATTTGGAAGTTGGTTGGACCTTCAATCAATTACACATATGAAACTTGGAATCATTAACATATATATGAGAAAATATGAAAAATAGGGTTTATGGTTTCCATAATGAATTGACGATGGTGTGTCAGTCAAATTTGAGTCCAAAAATCCTCCCATTTCGTTAAGGCATGCAAATAGTCTATCCAGGTCAAATTTCAATGCATACAGATACAATTTGAAAACATTTGAACATTGGCCCCATTCACATGTCATTGTTGCCCACCTCTAGTATCTTGATGGTGTTGATTAAGAAATCACCGAAATAGAGGGATTTTTCATAACAAAGATGACACAGATACATTGTATATGCATTAATTTATAACTTGATATAAAAATGAAGAAAGACTGATGAAAGCCTAAAACTTGCGTCAACCAAATTGGTTACTTTGAAAGAAAATTATGGTTTATGGTTTACATGATGAATTGATGATGGAATAAAGTGTGTAACAACCCCGGTTAAATAGTTGCATAGGGATTATTAAGTATAATTAATTTTCCTAATATGGTTTTAGTTAAATAATGATTAGTATTAATAATATTAATTAATTGTTATAACTGTTGATTGATTGATTAATTAATTAATTGATTACTTAACACATTCAATGATTTAGGTAAAGCATTAAGGGTATTAATAACTTTAATTTATTCATTATGAAACTTTATGTATGACAGGTTAAGGATAAGATAAAAAAGGAAAGGATAAGATAATAAAGGAAAGGATAAGGTAATAATGGAGGGGAGAAGGTAATAATGGAGAGGATAAGGTAATTAATGGAGGATAGGGAGTCGGTGAAGGAGGGGGGAGATATGACGGGGAAGAGTCCTACGGGAGGGGATTATGAAATATTAGGGGGGAGGAGCATTATCAGGGAGGAGGGCTGTATTGCTGGGGAAGATTGGGGATATCTTTTTGGTTTTGAGGAGTTTGGTTTTGGGGTTTTGGTGAACCATTGCAGGGGGCACTGGGTTGTTGGGGGTTTTGGGCATGAGGGTCAGGATTCCTTATGGTATCCTAGAGCTAGGGAGCCTGACAAGCTGCTCCTAGCTAGCTGGGTGGTTAGTTGGTTTGGGAAAGGTTTGGTCAAAGCAGCAAGCTGGACAAAGCAGCAGAGAGGACGGACAACCAGATCAGTGGGAATTAGCATCAACAAGAGGTATCTATATTCTGTTATGTAATTCATTAGATTGTTGTTCATTAATTAATTTATGCTTCTTATATTCTTATGCTGAAATAAATTACTTATAATTTCTGCGTTGAAGTAATCTTATTTGTTTAAATTTTATGAATCTTATTAGGCTTGTTAATTTTTGGTCACTACACATGGTATCAGAGCTATAGTTCACAATCCGAGGCCAAGGGCCTACCCACCTACTTAGAATCGACCCATAAATAAACTAGAAAACCTTAGAAACTGTAGTAAGTTTGAAGGAGTTATGTTCATCTTTAGACCTGTAAGAATCCTACCCTGTAAAATCTTCAAACCTATGAGAAGCCTCACCTGTATATATATATATATATATATATATATATATATATATATAAAGGAAATGGAAAAAGGAATAAGTAATAAAAGTTAAATGAGAAACAATATGGAAAATAGGGTAATAAATTACCAAATAAAATTTCCAAATTACCAAAAAAAATAAAACACTGGAACAATTGTTAACATCAAGCAGAATGCACAAGAGCATTTTTCCTACACTTCCAGCACATGGGTGATTGTTAGCATGGGTAAAGATTAATTAAAAAGAATGCATAATGAGATGGATAATTACAATTTGAAATGATTTTGATCACCAATATTGACATACATTCTTAACAATCAAATCCTTTTCAAATGGAAAATTTCTCTACTGCCCTTAAAAGCAGTCACAACCATCTCCCCATTTTTTTTTTAATATTGGCAGCTAAGTCTGTTGAACCAAAAAATACATTGTTGGCTACTGAAGTGATCTTTTTAGGAAGGACAACACCTCCTAATCTTTGCAGTTGTTGACCACATGACCTATAAAATATTATCAAAATGACTTTTTCTAGACAGCAGAGAGTAGAGATTTTTAATGTCATGGCTCCAAATCGACTAATGTACAGTATATGGTATTTCATCGAAGCAAATTAACATCTGCAAATCAAATGACTAAGACCTCCACCATCGCCTTATTCGACAATTTTTTTTTTCATACTATTGTTATGCACAACATCTGGAGTTATAGGTTGAAGCAAAATTGATAGAGACCGCTAATAAGTCAACAAAAATGAACCACAACCTCCAAATTTTGACTCTGTTTGGAACAAAAATAAAATAAGCAAAGATTTTTTTTTAATCCTTTCTTGAGTGGAACAAAACTAAACAAACAAATAGTGCACATTACATCTATTAGGCCTTCAGTAAAAAGAAGAAAAGTGTTGAGTAGACTATGTTCAAATCTCAAAAAGAAAGCTGCAAGAAGTGGAAATGCATGAAATAAGCTTGACCCAAACAAGAAAAAAAATACTTTTGTAGAAAATACCACTAGTAGAAAACACATCTTGGATAATGGTAGAGGAACATCAATATGAAACAAAAAAAATAAATGAAAAACATATAAGCCAAACGCCCAAATGCCAAACGCCAAGGCTCCAAGGATAGATTCCATGGGGGGGGGGAACCAAAGTTGTTTAACATTATTTTGATGTTAGAAGCCTGCCAAAAATAGTTTAAAATGGTGCTACAAGGATACGAGGTGAATCATTTGTGCTCCACACATGAATCACATGAAACATAAGTCTGTACTCAAGCCAAGCTCATGAGACCATGCCAATATTTTAAAATGACCGCACGGGATATGTATTTCCACACAAAATATCCATCAACACAAAATAAGTTTGAAAAAAACATGTACACACAGGTTCAGTATGCGTCCAGCGCCCAACACACCCTCCAAGCCGCAAGCTCCAAGCTCCACGCAACATCACAGGTTAGCCACATTGTTAATTCGGAGCCAGCGCACACATGACAAATCAAACCACGAGGAGGAGGGGACTAAGTCCCATGCACTGCACAACACAAAGCCCATCGCCAAGTTCCAAGCACACAATACCATTCCAAAACTTACCCATATCGAAAACCTCCTTTGAATGCAACTATGGCCCTTCGCTGTGCATCCAAGACCAAATGCCACGACCCAGTGCAGCCTACAAGATGAACAAAAATAACACATATAAAAAAAAACAAACAGAAAAATACAGCACAGAACAGAAAGCACCACAAAAAAAATAATAACACATAAATAACGCAGAACCTGAACATCCACCGAAGGAGGAGCTCATGGGGCAAGGTGATGTGTGCTAAGAACCAACATAAAAACAAGAAACAAAAAAAAACAAACCCAAGCACAAGCGCCAAACACTAGAGCACAAATCATTCACCAAAGCAACAATATACAAGCCTAGCGCCGAACGCGAATCCCACGAGGAACTGTGGAGCACGCAACAACCAGAGGAACGGGAGATCACTCACCTCCAAGCCAAGTGGAAAACACAACACACACAAGCCATCGTCCAAGCAGCAATGGTCAGAGCCGAGCATCGAGCCTCCGAGAGGGACAGAGAAGAATGGAGAGGCGACAGAGAAGGTAGGGAGCATGAACAAATGGTCTAGGGTTAGGTTATGAAAGTGGGTGGGGGAATGAGGGCGGGTCACGTGGGCTTCATGCGTGCCCGCCCTTTGTTATTTAAAAAAAAAATTTGTTTATTTTTATTTTTTTAATTATTTATTTGATTTATATATGTCATTATTTTAGTTATTTTTTATTATTTTTGTTAGTTTTTATTTAGTTATTGATTATGGTAAATTATTTATATATATTATTTGTTAATTT
>JZKD02S1379271.1:284802-317573 GCA_000966675.3 Picea glauca
GATTATTTTTAAGGGAGGAATTAATTTATTTGACTTGGTGCTCTAGTTATGTATTTATTTTTAAAAGGGGATTTGTTTAATTAAGAAGGGATTTAATTCTTTATATTTGTACTTAATGGAGGGATTTATTTATTTACCAAGACTTGGTACCTTTGTTTATAAATTGTTAACCCTTAATATAGATCGTCTCTTAATGCTAATTTGAGGTAACATGTTGACCAAATTGCAAATTTTAATGATTTCAATGCTAACATAAGGTGTTATCAGTAATCTGATGTCCAACCTGCTATTGGATTGTAAAATAATGATAAACTTAGACCGATTCGACGACCTATACCTAGCATCAATTCAGAGCATAGATATTGATCTTTTATCCAGGATTAATGGCATGGTAGTTGTTAAAGTTGTTTTCGCTTGCACTTCCCGTCGGGGATTGATGTTCTTCTTAATCAATGGTTGTTCCTCCCATATCTGGTGATGACTCTTTTTAGTTCGTAACCATTTTTTTTGATAAACAAAACTTCTTTAAAACAACTCTTGAATAACTTCATATTCCAGTTATTCCTATTTGTACTTTTAAATTATCAAAATATGTTATAATATTACACACGACCTTTTCCTTTATGAAAGTTAACCATAATATTTTGCATTCTTGTTGGTTTAATTAATGTCATCCTCTTGGATATCGGATCTCTCAATAATGTCAAGTTACCGGCAATAAATTATTTAATTTTAAAATTTACCCTAGGTACATTGTTTTATAACCAAGTCCTTCAAGAATTCCTATTGAAGTCTCATTTTTATGCCAAAACGTTTGCATGCCGAAAGAAAAAGGAAAGGGTCATTGTAATGAAGTTATGTGATGAAATGGAGTTAGGGTAGTGAATAAATTATAATTAGTTATATCACTTTATTTATGGCACTATTAATTATTTCACATTATTTTATAGCATTATGTAAGAATGATGTTATGGTTACGATTGGGGGATGAGGTAGTTATTAAATTCTTATTCTCCTTTATATTATTCTTTTACCTCCTATATTTTAACTTAACGGAAGGCCAAGAGGTAATGTGAATGACATTTATTTGCAGGGTTATTGACAGGAGATATTTGTTACCATTTTATGGTAGTGTGGTTTAATGTTGTCAAAATTGGTTAACATATAAAAATGCAAGGTCTATAATTTAAGTACAATTCGTCTTTATGAATCGGTAATGGGAAAATGCAATTAATAGTTTTTACCTTATTTTAGAGTAGACTTGGAGACTTGTGAACGGGTAAGCGTACATGCAGTAACAGATTGGTAAACAATGCTAACTGAGTCGGGGTTAATGCCTCGTTCCGTGATGGTTGGTGGTTGATGGAGTCCCTTCGATGTTGCGCTTTCCGTAGTGGTCGTGGTTTTTCTGTATTTATTTTGTACTGGGTTGGAGTCAGTTTTATTACTTGGTCTACTGTTGTCGGGCGAGCTGTAGACACCCCTAGGTAGCCTTAGGAGACATGTCTGTGTGTGCTTATTCATGTAAAGAATCTAGTTCCGTATCAAGAGTCTCGGGCCCTTTAAAGGCGGGGTTTCCACTCTTGCGACACACTTGACGGAGTTACTAGTTTCTGCCTGAGCAGTCAGCCAGGAGCCTATCTAACCTTCTCTCTCTCTGGAGCAGAGGACTAAGATTAAACGCCCTGCTTTCCTGTGCAGAAATAGTAAGATCTACCACCATGGATTCTTCCCTCTGTGTTCGTACTGTTCCTAACCCAGTATGTCATTTATTGTTTAAGTTTTGTGAGGGGGGGGGGGCGCTTGGTCTTGGGAAGTAATTGCTTGCAATTCTTGTTGTGCGCCTTGCGTCTTCTTGTTGTGATCATCGTGGTTGCGTCTGGTTAGTCGTCGGGTGGCGAGGTAGAGTCGAGTGTGTCTGTTTCTCCTCCTACATGCGCGCACACACTTTTAAAACAAAAACAAAAATTTGCACCTGTTATCAGCGTTTTAGTCGTAACGAGGAGGATGTTACACATGGTGTAGGCCCCAAGATCCATTAATTTTTTACAAAACATACTAATGGAATAAAATGTCCCACACAAAGACCAAATTAATATCCGCTATATAAGTCTTTTGTATTTTTTCAATGACTATGTAATGAATCTCAATTCTAATAAGATTCAAATAGGTAACAATATTGATGAAATTTTATACGATCATGATGGTATAAAAATGAAGGAGCTTCTCTTGGTTTAAAGAATAATTTATCGTCTCTTGAGCAAGGCCAACCACATGAAGGTGGAATCTCACATGGCCCCTCCCCTCCCCCTCACATCACTCTCAATTGATCCCCAAAACCCAATCTATAAAATAGAAAATAATCGAAAGCAACGTCCTATTAAGATTCATGCATAGAAACTACAAAAACAAAAATTAATGAAGGTACATGAAATTATGTGTTTCTAAATGATATTTTTAGTCTACTACATACATTAGTATATTGGCAATTATTTTCAAGTTTCAAATAATAATTAAACAACATGTAACCTAGGATATAAAAACGCCGCATAAAAATTAAAAACATGTAATTAACACATGACATTAAAAGTGAATTATTTTAAGAGAATAATTCATACAAATTAAAATATTATATAGTCACGTACATAATCCAACCTAAACATATGTGTAATAACCCTTATTATCTATCTTGATATTCTTCATCGAAATCGACATCTGTATCATCATCCAGTTCTGAAACGATGTTGAAAGGATTGATGATATCATCATCGTCATCAATGTCATTTTCGAGCATATTTTCAATGACATCATCATCAAGAATTACAATATTGTCTCCTATTCCTGGATCATGATCTTCTTCTTCTTCTTCATCTGTCAACCCTCCATGATCTTTCGGATCTGTCTGATCTTTTGAATCATATGCTTGATCTTCAATATCATCTTCTTCCTATAAATGAGTATACGTAATTGGGCTTCCTCTTGGATCATATCTAACAAAAAATGACAAAACCCTATCACCTGGAACATTTGAGTAAAAGACTTGTTCACATTGGCTTGGAAAAACATAGTGATCACGTCCTCTTTCAAACACCATTGTTTTAATCATTGGAAATTCGTTGCCATATTGAATAAAAGTTCTTTCCTCATCACATTCATGCATTCATAACCTATACCATTTGACATTGAACATAACTAATTTGAAGGAATTAAATTCACACTCAAGTATATCGTTTAAATACCCATAGTATCTATTTTCAGATTCTTGAGGATGTCTGTCACTCATAGATGAAACATTAGTGACCTGGAATATTGTAGTTATCCCATTATCAAAAGTTTTCCTGGTTTCATCCAATTGTTTGATGCGAAATTTACGACCATTGCACCACATAGCCTTGTGTTGTTTCAACTGCAATATGTCAAATATGTAAAAGATGCATTTTCAATTAATAAATTAACATATATTTATATAACTTCGAAAGTATCTGAAAAATACAGTACACATGTAGTCACATTAATATAATATAAAATAACTGAATAAAATGGGTGAATTTTCTTACCTGTCCATCTTTCAAAACATATTCTAGATCAATTTCCCTCTGCGTAACATTGACATCTCCATTACGATGATATTCTTTAACCAATTGAGACAGTCGTTTCCATGATAACCTACCTCCATTATGTTATTTAGAAATTTCAATCCATACATTCATCTAGTCAAGATTATTTGCAATGTATAAATGTAGTGCATCCCACTCTTGAGCAACTAAATAAAAAAAAACATAATTCACTAATATTAATATTAGTTATAATGTACAATATGCAGGCAATTATAAATATTTATAATTTATGAAATAAATTATATTAATATATTAATGAGTATGATCATATACACAAAAAATGAAACTTTATATGTATTATTAATATAAATTTTCTCAATTATTAATATATTACCTCTCATTTTTTTCATTCTACCTTTCCCCAAGAGATGCTCATGATCTTCAATTTTTTTTATGGAGTTCACATCCCAAATGCAATCCACTTCATGCATAGTTGGCACTGCTAATTTAGGAAGATACTAACTAATATACACCATGGATTGATATACCATATATCCCTCCACCATAGAACCCTTAGGACATGCTCTTTGTCTAACCAACGCCTTCAATGCTTTCAAGTGTCTCTCCACCATCCACATTGACCTTGTGTGAATAGGTCCACAAATTTCAATATCCTCAACTTGGTGTATGAGGTAGTGTTCTTGTGCATTGAAAAATGTAGGAGGTATATACTTCTGCATTTCACACATTAGAGGATGAATTTCTCTCTTCCAATACTTTATATCATCTTCATGGATTTCTTTCAATGACAACCATCTACATGAGATCATGACATAAGAAAATAACATGTTTCAACATAACATAATATAATATATTACATTACAAGTAAAACACGTGTCATTAAGTACAACAATAATTTGAAAGAACATTTTGCATATAAATCACAACTATGTCTTACCTCATGTAATTTCCAAGATCATATATAACTTATTTGATGTTGTTGTCAAAGTTGTTTGGGAGAGATAGAGGTAGAACATATTGTAACAACAAAATGAATAGTTATTTGTTTCGACCAAAGTAGACAAGAAAAATTAAAAAAAATAAAAGATCTATAAGGGTAATATATATAAATATGTATACCAAAATTATTACCTTAATGAAGGTATGCCAATCATGCATTTTTACCCCACCAAATTCACCTTTCTTCGTTAAGATATTTTTTATGTTTGAAGCAAAACCCGTGGGAAATTTAATTATTTGAATGACCTCTTTTACATCATTGCTTTGTTTCACTGTTAATAACCATGGAAGGTTATTTCAGTGTAGTACTCCATCTGATCTATTTGAATATCAGATCACACTTCACATTGCATGATTGGATTCCTGAATATCAATACAAATTTTGACAATTTATTTTTTTGTCCCTCCTACCATCTATGATTCGCCAAAATGTTTCAGTCACATTCTTCCCGATATGCATTGTATCAAACAAATGAGCTATTTTTAGCTCCTCATAGTAGGGAAACCTCATGAATTGAGCGGGATAAGATTTCATTCCTCGTGGAAGCCCATTATTAATACCTTCATGATGATTGCAGCCTTCATGAAGCATAAAAGAAATCACAAAAATAATTATCAAATATGGTAAAATAAATTCAATGATTAAAATAAACATTCAAAACATTACATGATCTATGATACATTATTAAATTGAGTACCTTGACGATTTCTATTATATTCCAACCTCCATAGGTGAGGTATTATTCTTCATAGTTTTAAACCAGTCTCTTCTTTCCCATTGAAAAGATGTTTTTCAGTAGTACGATACCTATGGTTATTAGGAAGAAGGTTCCTTTACTCATCAAACACCATATTTCCTAAAAAAATTAAATGACGATACTTCATCTTAGGGCCACAAAATGAACATGCAAATTTACCCTTTTTTTGAAGACCTGCAACAAGTTGATTAATGTCAATTATACAATGAGATTATTTAAAAATCAAACATTAACCATGATAACATAAAAATATTATATAGTATTAAAGAGAAATATTATAATGATACATACCACAAAAATGTGTTATTCCAGGGGCATCATGAATTGTCCATAAAATTATTCCACAGAATTTAAATTTCTTCTCCCGGATTGGTTTACATATGTCATACATTGTGATGCCAGCTCATAACTTTAGTAGCTCGTCGATAAGAGGTTTGATATATACATTTACATATTTAACCTGATACTTACCTAATTGTTTGAAATTACGCATAATTACTATAGGAATGATATCATGTAATATATATATATAATTAAATAAATAAATAAAAAGATATTATGCAAAAATTGAAACAAATGAAAATGTTAAATTCAAAAAATTAATGTAAACAAATACCTGAAACAATCATTGTCAACATTATGTGCTCCCTCTTTATTGACATCCAAGGAGAAATGTTATTTTTGATAACAAAAATAGGCCACACTGATTAAATAGACATAAGCTCTCTGAATGGATTAAAACCGTCAGCTGTCAATGAAAGCCTAACATTACGAGGTTCATCTTTGAAATATGCCCATTTTTCCTCAATTTCCCTAAATGAAGAACCATCGGCAGGCATTCGAAGAACACCATCTCCACTTATGTTACGTGCATGGTAATCCATAAATTGTGCTATGCTTTCACACCTGAACACTCACTGCAAATGTGGAATTATGGGAATATGACGACGAACCTTTCGACGCACCCTCTTTGTTACTTGATCGGTTCGATATCTACTGATAAGACATTGCGGACATTCTGTTTTCAAAGCATGTTTTCCATAATATATAATATGGTCATTAGAACATGCATCTATAGTTTGATAATCCATTCCAATGTCTTTCAAAATGGCATGCAAACCTCAATATGTGCAAGGTAAAATATTTGACGATGGTAACAAAAATCACCTAACAATCTACAACATAAAAAATAACTAGTTAATGTAAGAATATTAATAGTAAAAATTGAATTCTTATTTTACACATTAATTAACACTGAAAACAAATAGAAAAAAATCAACATTTATGTATAATATGAGATGAAACATATTACATACCTTAGTATCTGTGTCATACAAGTGTTCGACAAATTATTCATAACCTTTAAGTTCAGTATAAGCAATGTAGCAGAGATAAGATTTTCTCTTGATCCTTCATAAAGTCGTTTATTTGCATTTTCTAATAGAGGTTCATAATAAATACGATCATTTTCGCCATCCTCATCCAACTGTGAAAACAAATCTTGGATCATTTGATTTGTCCCATCATCTTCTTCCATGGGATCATTAACTTGATTTGTCCCATCATCTTCTTCCACGAGATCCTCATTTGCTTGGTCATGATGATGTTCCTTAGCTTGTACAACATCATTTCTACTAATACTTGGTGCAATATTTTGTGGAAAGTTAGAGGGAAACTCTAACTTTATAATTACAAACAATCATGCAAAATTAGTGTATACTATAACAAACATTCAAACAATATATATACATATATATAATTTTATATAAAATTGACAAAATAAAAAAGATAATGAATATATAGCGAATTACCATGGGACAATATTCATTCGATACACCATTAATGTGTCCATATTTCCTACAATGTTTTGTAGATATTTCTATTAAAATTCTTATGGGACACATGAGGCAACATATTTTACAAGGGCAATAACATCTACCATCACCGTTTTCACCCTCTTTACTTTTTCCCCACCACTAACAACATTCTGCGACATTCTTCTGCACAAAAATACTCTTTCGGAACCGTAGTTGTTATAGAAAGATTGTCGCAACATCTTTAAATCATCAAATATTTATAGTCCAATTTTAGGTCACAATCATTGCAATTGCGATGACCGTGACCTAAAACATTTCTTTTTTCTTACCTAATTATTAGTCATTTTTAACGGTCAATTTTAACGTTAGGTCGGTCATCGCTCTTGCGATGAACATTGACCATATTAATTTAAACAAACTACATGTGTCTCTCTTGCAATGAAAATTGACCATATTGATTTAGTCAAAGTACATACATCGATATAGCGACGAATACGGGGTGGATTTAGAAAAATTGAACTTTTTCTCTTGCATGTTGCGACGAAAGATTACTTTCATCGCAAGTGGTTGTCACAAAATTTTCAATATGTATTAGTGGACCGATATAAGGGTCATCCCACATGGGTTTGAACTTACTTGCACCCAATGGTTCTTTGGCTTGATCGTATAAAAAGACAAAGTCACCCTTACTGTACAACCAAGGACATAAAAACTTATCGTATTGGACCTTGACATGTCTTTTATTCGCTTCGATAGTCGTAGAGGCATCTCGACACTGCTCATCTAGAATCTATAGGTGTATGAGGCATTGTTCGAGATTAGAAGTGTCAGGTAGGAGATAAATTATTGATCTAAGAGAATGGATTTCACATTCAACATGTAAGATAGACTACACACCCTATACTAACTGGAAAGGAGAAAAACTAGTGGCAGTTAGATTCAACAGGTATGCCCAAAGTGTGGGATATAACATGATATGCTAGTCATATTTTCTTTGGATAACAATTTTCTGCAAAATGGTCTTGAGAGACTTGTTCATAGCCCATGCCTGTCCATTTTACTGGGGGTATTAAGGGGGAGAATGATCATGCTTAAAACCCAACTTAGATGTTAATTCTTCCATCATTTCAATCTGAAAGTGACTGCCATGATTAGTGACAATCTCACTCGGGATTTCAAACCTGGCTATAATTTGATTGAATATGAATAAGGCGACAATTTTCACGCCGGATTTAACTATAGGCATGGCCTTGAACCACTTAGTAAAGTAGTCTATGACCATGATGATGTGTTGATTCCCCCCAGCCGAGGTTGGGTTGTAATCCACAAATTTCACCCCCCACTTGGTGAAGGGACTAACAATAATGACTGGATGAAGAGGGGATGTATGCAAGCACATATTACAAGTGAACACCTGGCAGGGGTGACACTTCGTAACCACTTCAATGCAATCTTTAAATATATATGATAAAAAATAATTGACTCACAAAATTTTCTAGGTTGTCGCAAGCCCAGATATATTACCACCACAAGCCCCACTGTGGAAATCGCTCAGAACATACTCATATTCTTCATGAGTTAAACAATGGTGTAATATATTTTCTACTCCTCGACGATACAAAGTGTCGTCGACAATAAGTTAGTTCTTAGCTTAGTATCATATATTTCATCGGTCATCTCGTGAGAGATGCTGAGGGAAATTCAAGGTTTGAATATAGAGAATAATATATCCATACCAGGGTTTGGACGAAAATACAAGGAAAATGTGTTCATCTGCAAATGAATCAACATGAATAACATCCTCATCTAATCGAGGGAAGTCAGATATTAAATCTGCAAAGACTAGTCATTTCTTGGATTTCACAGAAGGGAAATTGAGATCAAATTCTTGTAAAATGACGATCCATTTATTGTACTTTCCCCCTATGATACCCTTGGTAAGGAATTATCGAAATGGATTGACATCAACAACCACAGTAGTCTTGAAAAGAAATATATAATGTCGTAACCATTAGACTATGTGAATGACAACCAAACATAGTTTTTTAATGTGAGAATATTTGAGTTCAAGGCTGACTAAGTTTCGACTAAGATAGTAAATGACGTGATCATGGAGCTCATAATCCTCCTGAACCAATACCATACCAATCGTCTCTTCATACATGGTGACATAAAGAAATTAATCTCTACTATAGTCAGGAGACTTCAACGGAGGCGTTGATACCAAGGCTTTCTTCAAAGCATCAAAGGATTCTTGGGATCACTCATCCTAGATAAAAGGGGTGTCCTTATTCAAGAGACGCATGAAAACCTTATTAATCTTGGCATAGTTCACTATAAACCAACATAAAAACTTAGATTTCCCCTGTAAACCTTGAAGTTGTCGAATAGTGTGTGAGGGAGGAAATCAAAGTATTGCCTCAACCTTTAATGAATCTACCATGATCCCAGTCTCAGAGACTAAAAATCCTAGAAGACGTCCTGACCTAACACAAAAGATGCATTTATGAGGGTTCAACCAGATGTGATAATGAAAAAATATTTCAAAAACTAGCTAAAGGTTCTTAGGGTGATCCACTCTCTTACGGGAGTGAGTAGTAAGATCATCAAGATAGGCTTCGACTATATGCTTGAGATCATGAAATGTGAAGGTCATAGCACATTGGAAGGTTTATCCGACATTTTTAAGGATAAAATGCATCTTCCAATATGCGAAAGTACCCCAAGGACAAATAAATTTTGTCTTATGTTGATACTGAGGTTTAATATGAATTTGGTTATACCCTGAAAAATCCTTCCATGAAAGAAACAACTTCCCTTTCCGCACACTCATCGAGAATATGATCGACGAAGGGTGTATGGAAGTTGTATTTAGGACACACCTTGTTCAGGTTATGAAAATCCATGCATACACAAATGGTTACTTGCTTCTTATTCATAGGAACGGGATTGGATACCCAAGAAGTCAAGGGAACCAACTAGATAAAGCCAACATTAATCATTTTCTCTACCTCTATCTTAATAGTAGGGGCCTTCCGGGGATTGAAAATTCTAAGACATTGTTGAATAGGCTTAGCATCTAGGTAAGTTTTAATCTCATGTTCGACAATTCAAGGGTCAATTAATGGAATCTCTTCATATGACCAAGCAAATACATCTCAAAATTCTTTGAAGAGTTTGATGTAGATCAAAATTTCTTCCAGCGAACAATCCACATGGATGTATACATTTTCAATATTTCCAGGGATATGAGATATATCGATCATGGTGGTAGGTGAGATACTCGCCATGTTTCCTTCGGCAAAACTTTCATGCATATCAAGTGGAAGTACGACGTGACCAACTATCTCACTCAGGGTGAAAATAAGAGCGATGATGCATATCATCCCAAGGTTTTTAAGAACCATTCATGGCCTTGAGGATGGATTTATTTGAATTTAAAGTCTCATAGAGGTAGTCATGTGAACAGGATGATGAATTGGCCCACACAGGCTCAAGAACATGATTCTCCTCGTCTGTCTGTGAGGTAACAGGATCAAAATCTGCGGAAGATTCAAGAACAACTTGATACACTATCTCCAGTGTCGATAGTGGCATGGCCATTCTAGCATGTGACTGACCCTCACAAGATGTAGTCAAGGAAGGTAGGGTCCAAGGATCGTTAAAATATGAAGTGTGGGAAGGAACGTACCTATGTGATGAAACATGCCTACTGGACATGGCGTAAATATGGTGAATCGGTGCCATGAAGTCGAGCATACCCATAAGAGATGAATACATTCTGACACCAGTATTGTTAGTTTTTGGCTGAGAATTGTTGACCACATGGATCGACTGTCCAACAAATGCACTGGGACTAGCATACCTAAAGGAAAACTGATCGATCTTCACAATATTCCCATCATGAGGAAAACAAAGAGTACAAAATATGGATGATAGGATTTCATTTATAGTGTAAGTCTAATTGCATCCTAGTAAGAAGTTATAATTGAGGGGTGCATAAACCACCTCGACATCTACCTCCACCGTCTTCCACCCTAACTAGAATGGAAAAGAAGGAAGAATACCGTGAGGGCAGAAGGAACAGTCGTCAAAAGCATCCAACATGGTTGGAGACTAAGAAAGAGTCGAAGAGCCGAGAGATTTCCAACATACCAGGGACATCACACATGTTTCAATGCCTTCATCAACAACAATATGCTTGATGGTATACTTTGAGTAACCCACATCGATTTGGAATGCCACATGGTAAGGAAAGCGAGGCTTCACATTTGTGATGTCAAACTTGATAAATTTTGAGCCACAAGGATCTAGAGCTCCTAACGCAGATAGAAAGGAATTCCTCTATGAAGGAAATGTATTGAGTACCTCCAGGGCCAAGATCGCACAAGGGGTTTGACCTAGGTCCTCAACAATAGAGTAATTATGGGCAACTCTAGCATTAGGATTGTGGGTAGAGTGCTTGAGTAATCTTTTAGGAATATGAAGTGGTGGCTCTGGTTTTTCAATCTTTAGGAGAGTCTCCAGAGGAGGGGGAGACTCTAGACCAGATACAATTTGTGGATAACTGTAATCACGAGATCGAGTGGCTACATTAACCTCATATTTGAACATATTGATGCATAAACAGTCACTGTCTTGTGTCGGTGGGTTTTGACTCCCACTTGCCACATTTACGACATTCAAGAAGCTCGAGGCCATGTGTTGGTTATGTGGAAAATGATTCGTCAGAATGACAAGCAGTAAAGATAAAAGCCTCACAGCTTTCGTAGGTTTGGGGCATAAATGCGTAAGGTGATCGTTTGTACAAAGTTTACAGGGAAACTTCCCCTTCTTTCTTTATTTCTTTCTCTCACTAGCATTATTATTCGTCTTCTCATTATTACCATTGTCCTTGGGTTTATTATTATTCTTCCCACACCTACGATTATTATTATGTCCTTTATTCTTACTCCCTCCTAATTGTTGGCTACCATTTGGGATAGTCGATGACTACACTGAGAATACATATGTCGATTGAGTGGGATTAGAGGACGCATAAAAGGTTGTTCCTCTTGTAGATTCGTTTATAGACAAGTATTTCAAATGGTTTGTCACCGACTCTGTGGATTTCACATTGACGGAGCCTACAATTCCATCGACATGTGGTCCAAAATTTTTTCTAGGGTCATAGTTTGACCTCGGTGTGTCAGGAAGAATCTTGTATAACATCCTAGACTGAGCATATATAAGATCAAACTATTGAGATTTAAAAAATTCTTCTTGCTCAGAAGTAACCCCGGATGCAAAAACATCCTTCGAAATATAAGGCATGAAATATTTAAGGAACCACTATAGAAATAATTATGCGGGTATATAGGCCTTTATCAACCTCAGCCATCTATGCCACTCATGGATGTGATCTGAGATATGAGTGGTTGTATACTGATGAAATGTTGACATAAGTTTGATGCCAACATCATAATGAACCGATAATTGGAAGTGATTGAGGAAGACTAAAACTAACTGATTAAAAGTTTTGTATGCCCCCTAGGTAGATCAATATACCATTTCGCGGTAACCCCCATGAGGGTGCATTGAAACAATCTTAACCAAATAAAATCATCATTAAGGGAATTCGAAGTGCACCATAGGTGAAACATGGTGACGTGATCACCAGGATACTCATCAGTCCTTCCCTCGAATTTTGGAATATGAAAAGGAATCTTAGTGGGGACAGAGGTCCATGATGGATCATGACGCATGTGGTCATTAATTAACCTAGAAAATTATGGCAAGTTGAGTGTGGCCAGAAAAGGGAGACAAGGTTGCAACATCTAGCCTCAAGCTCCCTAGAAAGATTGTGGTTGGGGAATCACAGCCCATCCAGGGTTATGGTAAGCACCATGGACATGTCTGGGATTGTAAGACCCTCCTCTAGGATGATTCATAAGGGGTTATTTGGGCACCATTCCATTAGGAATGTTCTGATGAGGGTTATAAAAACTTCCCCCAGCCAGAGTGGAGTTGGGTTGGAGGTTTCCCAACGTGTGAAACTGACCTCCTCTGGGTGTGAACCCGGAGGATAAAGGTGTATTCGTCATTCCAAACGTGTTGGTTGGAATTGACACAAAGGAGGTGGGTGTAAAGGAAGGAACAGGAGAAGTAGCTTGTCCACCAGATTGGTTAATCCATCCAGAAGCAACAGGATTAGACCCGATATTAAGAGTAGAAATGCCTCCAATGGTAGGATTTGTTTGAGGGACATGAATTCCACCAAACAAGAATGGATTATGTGGAGGATTTTTTCCCCCAAGACCAATGCTAGTATTCATACCAGCCACTGGGATGGAGTTTGAAAATTGCGATGTAAAATTCGGCATACCATAGGAAAAAGGACTAGATGAAATAGGGATGGAATGAACATTATAGCCTAGTGAGTGACCAAGAGACCCAAAATGGTTCATGGCTATAGGTTGAGTATTTACTATAGGATGGGTAGTGGTGATGATAGATTCCTGCGGCAATACAACCATTGTGGTTGAAGGTGTCAAAGTGGTATGATTCACTATAGTATGTGTGGGAATCGAAGGGCTCCTAGTATCATGATGAATCAGTTCAATACTCATCCTTGTATGATCACAAGTTTGATAAGTGGAGGTGTGTGTACCACATTTGATAACTCTATGCATTTTAGAAGGAAAAGACTCAAAATGTGGTGGAAATGGTAACAAGCGGCGAGACCTTCGGGGAAGATAGTATGGCTCCATGATGACTCAAGAATCGAGATATACAAAACAAATCCTAAGGCGAACTAGTAATCAAAGAGAACACAAAAACGACCAATATGCACAAAAACATGATAAAGTGGCTAAAAGGGACCTCCCTCTCTAAAGTAGGTATGCCTCACCCATTAGGGGCCTAAGACCCCTCTGCTAAAGATTGGAGGTAACATAATCAGTTATAAGGGACCTCGTGGGCTTAACAATGAGTTGGTCAGATCCCCCAAGAGAGGTAACCCTCTATAAAGGCTATGTGTTATCTGACCCTTATCTGATCGAAGGTACCTGGAGAATAACCCTTGGAAGTAACCTATGTGGTACCTAAGTCAAGCAACCAAGCAAAGACATTATAACTGATGCACAGGAAAGCAGTCGTAACTCAGGTCCACCGTATGGGAAGGGTAAAAAATCTTGAAACCTTGAAAGCACCGCCTCTCGCAGAGGTAAGGGCACTAGAAAGATCCTCATATATGAATAGATACCTAAAAATATATCTGACGCTAAGAAGGTATCGGGGGGATATCCCTTCAACCAACCTCATGCGACCTCGTTCTTAAATCCGGTGTAAGTAGAGCCTCTTGATATTACCGATTATACAATGGATTTCTCCACTCCCTTAGTCAGACACATATGTTGATTTAATAGCCTTGGAGAATTTTTCTCACAAAATCCTATTCGAAGGCTCTAAATCCTAAGCTAGTTTGTGCACCCTAGAAAAATAAAATTGTTACTAATGAATTTTAAATTATAGCATTACTTTTAATGGCCTTTCTTTCTCAAAAGGTGCGATCGTGAAACTAGTGATGATATGAGTCAACAAGTAAGATAAATGAATATGAATACAATGCAAAGTCCTAACTTCAATTTGTAATAAATGATATGATTTTCAAAAATGAGATTCTCATTTCAATTCTGCAATTCTAAATAAAAATGAAACCTTTCTTGACATGCACTAATATTAATGATAAAGACTCAAAGGATCAAAATGCCAACAATGTAAAATGCCTTATATATTTGTATTTTCAATATAATAAAATGAAAATTCAAGGACTTAACATCAACTTGATATAAAGACTCTACTATGTATAAACAGAGACAAACCAAGTAGGATATCAAGAAGCAAAACACCCAGCCCAAGATGCAAGGACAATCAAATGAAAAAGATGATGAGAAAGGCACCGCCCAAAAATTCAACCAAAGACATGTTTCATGTCATTCCATAGACACTTAACAATCACAACAGAGACCCAAGGAGACTCTTCAATCATCAAAACCTACCCAGCAACCATCAAACCCAATAATCAAGAAACAAAGTTTTGTGTATGAGATTGTTCAAGGGAAAATCATGCATGTACACAACTTGCAGAAGGACATCACACGTATGTACACGACTGTAAAGAAAAACCTGTGTATATGTGTCAAAACAAAACTAGGCTAAGGAGAAGAATAAGAAAATCAGACTTGGATTGAACAGAGGCTGTCAAGCAATCATACAACAAGAAATTCAATATAAACAAGAGAAATGTAAGGAGAAAAACACTCCAAACAACAAAAAAGAAGATTTTATCCCCAGTATGGTCGTCAATTCTATTACGAGGAAAATCTCTCTATGGTTAGGGGTAAACCACAAAAGACGAAAATGACTGCAGAAATCAACTCCAATCTCAAGTATGTTATAAAAACAAATATGCTATCAAGACAAGATAAAATACCTACCTCGTCTAGACATTCGATGAGGTCCATCATTGAGCACTTGACCCAAAGAAATATACCTGCAACTAGTCCTCAACAACCAAGAAACGTAAGAATAAGGTGATAATAGATAATGTTAGCACATTCAATAGCATAATCCATTAATATTCATAACAAATACACCCATGGAATAACAATTCAAATATTCGCAAGATTATAATTGGACGAGAAAAGAGTATTTTTATTAAGATGTAATCAGCAGAAGTGAATGAGTTACAAACTTCCGTGTCGGCACGGTTTGGAACCAATAAAATAAGTTATTTCCAGTTGGGCCTCCACCACTTCAATCCTCCACCAAAGGCAAGCTCATATAAGAGCCACTGTGAGTTTCTCAATCAATAAGGGAAGAGCTTGGGGGTTGAAGTGAATAATTTCTCTAGCATAACTTTTCTCTCAAATTTGAATTCTTCTCCTCCTTTCCATTGCTTGGATTTGGCCCATTTGTAGCTTTCATGTGGAATTGAAGGATCGAGTTAGAATGTTTCTAGTATATGAAAGGCCAAGGATCATAGATCTTGTGACATGACATGGAAACCCGACTCCATTTTTTTTATTTTGGGCACAAATCCCGTTGTATGCATGTTGTAGTAGTGCAACCTACATATACACATGATGTAATATAGGCAGGGAACGTATATGTGGAAAAATCATGTTTTTAGCTCTGGGATTTTCAAAAATGGACTTCAAGTCTGCATAGGGAGATGGAAAAGGCCCTTTATGCAAGTTTGCATAGGGTGAGGAATATCTTGCTATAACAAATGCCCATTTACTAGGCCATCGAAAACCTCTTCACATTCCAAATTATGTAATAGGAAAGTGTTGTTGTCCAAGATCTTCTCCACCCTAAATGGACCTGTACACATGCTATCAAACTTCCCATGATGGGATTCTCTACGAGCATCCCATTTCAAAACCAAATCCCTGGGTAGCAACTGCTCTATTTTTTCTTTTTTCTCAAAAGTCTCTTTAACATTCTCTTGATGTTGATGTGCCTTTTCAATAAGTTTCTCTCGTGCTCACTACAATTCTACCATCTCACAAATCCTTTTGATAACATAATTAGGTTCAAATTTGATTTCCTACATAAATTTTACAATTTCCAAAGAAAGTTGTACTGGAAAGACTGGTTCTATTCCATAGACTAACTGAAACAATGAAGTTCCAATTGCTCTCTTTGTTCTAACATGGTCATCCCACAAAGAATATTTCAAATTTGAATCCCAAGCTCTCTTATTATATTCTAGAAGTTTCTTAATGTCCTTGACCATGCTTTTATTGGATGATTCAACTAGGCCATTTCCTTGTGGATAGTAAGCAATACAATTCCTAAGCTTTATGCCATATTCATCACAAAAATTTACCATGTTAGTGGGTTTGAAAGCTGTAGCGTTATTTGTGATGATCACTTCTAGACAACCAAATCTAGATAAAATATTCTCTTCAAGGAAACTTATGATTACCTTATCAGTTTCCCTCCTTTTAGGTACAACTTCAATCGACTTCGTGAAGTAATCTGTGGCTATCATAATCCATCTGTGTTGGCCAGTAGATGGAGGGTGGATCTCACCTATGAAATCCAAAGCCAATTGTTTTAAAGGTGTAGACACTTTTATAGGCTTGAGAGGTAAGGACTTAAGATTTTGTTTACTAGCAAACCTTTGGAATTTCTCACATTCTCTAACCTTTGTGCAAACATTAGAAAATATACTAGGCCAATAATACCCATCCCTACTAATTTTATATGCAGTGGACTTCCATAAGTGATGTCCCCCACACACTCCCTCATGAATTTTTGACATAACTCTATGTGCTTCGTCTTCATCAATACACCTCAGTAAAAATATAGAAGTGCCCCTCCAATTTTTTTTTTGATTATTCACATAATATTTAACAACTTTGAGTTTCAAAGATCTTACTTTATACTTATCCATTCCTGGAGGAGCTTGGAAATTCTGTAGAAAATAAAGGATATCTATGTAACATTCTGATTCAACTATCTTTTGATTGAATTCATAATTGTTGATTTGAGGATGAAATTTTCTTGAGTTGTTACATATGTAATCAAATCCCAGAGCTCTTCAATTGGAATCAACTAGCATCTTATCTAACCCCTTCCTTTTGAATAGCTTGGTAGGCTTGATCTACATGTCATATTGAAGCAACTTACCTATCCATTTACTTCTCTTTCCATCAATGTCCAATTGAGTTAAGATATCCTCAATAGCACTATATGGTACACATGCAATTACTTTGTAATGTAGCACACAAAATCTAAAATAATTTACTGCTAAGAACAAAAAAAAAGCTTGCTTCTCCATGATATCATATTTTCAATCAACATCCTGAAGTGTCCTGCTAAAAAAGACAATCGGTTGTTCAAAACCCTCAGAATTACTCTGTAGAAGGGAAACTGCTAAAGTATCTTAACATGCAAAAGAAAAAATTAGGAACTCTTTTTCAAAATTTGGGATAATCAAAATAGGGACATATAAAATAACCTTCTTGATAGACTGGAAAGAATCTTTAGCTTCATTTCTCCATTTGATCTCACTACCTTTCTTCAACATGTCAGTTATGTGTTTGACCAATTCAACAAAATTGGGAATAAATCTTCTGAGAAAGTTTGTCTTCCCAAGGAAAGACTGGATTTCCTTCTTAGTTCTATGGATAGAAATATTTTGAATGGTTTTCACTCTAGAAAGATCAATTTTAACTCCATCATCACACACAATATGACCTAGCAATTTCCCTTGTTTTAAAGAAAAATGAGACTTTTTTGGATTTAAAGAAAGCCCATACCTTATGCACTTCAAAAATACCTGTCTCAAATGATGTAGATTCTCCTCATTAGAGTTAGAGAATATAATAATGTCATCCAGATATATGACAAAAAAATTACCCTTCTCTCCCACAAAGGCAATATCCATGGCTCGTTGAAAAGTGGCCCCAACATTAATTAAACCAAAAGGAATTAAGGCATACATAAAAGTACCCCAAGGTGTTGTAAAATAAGTCTTTTCCATATCATCTGGATGAAAATCTACTTGATTGTATCTAAAGAAATCGCCAATCATAGACATCCTACTAGATCACACCACCCTCTACAATATATGTTCCATTTTGGGCAATGGATAGTTTTCTTTCTGGGAACACTTGTTCAAATTCCTAAAAGCGACACAAATTTTTATTTCACCATTCTTTTTCCTCACTGGTACCCGATTTGCAATCCAGTTAGAATACCTCAAGGGTACAATTATCTTTGCATATAAAAGTTTTTTGACTTACTTCTCCATAATAGGTAACAAAAGAGGATTAATCTGCCTTAATGTTTGCTTGAAAGTTTTTACATTCTCTTTCAAAGGTATCTTGTGTTGGATGACAGTTTTTACATTCTCTTTCAAATGTATCTTGTGTTGGATGATAGTTTCATTAAAGGCCTAAGATCTTCAAATTTCCATGAAAAACACCACTAATCTCCTTCAACATTTATTCATATTTAGCTCAGTATTTTGATGAAAAGAATTTTGATGATTTAACATGATTTGGATTTGCAACAGTCCCAATATTGGAATCAGTCACCTCTGCTTCTTTTTATGGGTCAGGGAGATTCACATGAACATAATTATGATAAAAAATCCTTTCAATATGTACTAGACCTTTTGGGATATGATTAGTTAGAAATTTCAAGATCTTATGCCCAACAATCATATTATTAAAATTTAAATTTTGATTGTCCTGATCTAAATCTCCATCTTGATCAATATGAATTGAAGAAAAATCATCTATAGATTAGATGAACCTTTTGATTTCAGAATCTTCCTCAAAGACTCCCCAATTCTTGACATTGTTTGGAATAGAAGGCATGTACCTAACCTCTACTTCATATTTCATATTTTGGGGCAAAGGATGCTTAAAAGTACTTGCCGCCACAACTAGTGAATCATCCTGCCCATTCTGATTTCTTGGAATATATACAATGTTGAAAGACAAAAAAAAAAGGATTAAACGGTGTCCCATACCTCATTTCCGTAATATTTCAACCGAATTTTTTTTCTCTGATTTACATCTCTAACCTATTTTACAATGATTTCACAATCCCCATGAACCTTCAAATGTCGAATTTTCATTTCTTTAGTTTCTTTGATACCCAACAACAATGGCTTGTACTCTGCAATGTTATTTGTTGTATCAAATTATAACTTGTAAGATAAGGTAATGACTTCATGCTTAGGAGAAATTGACACTACACCTGGCCATGCACCTTCTCTAGATGAGGCTCCATCAAAGTATAATTTCCATAGCATATTTTTATTTTCAACAGACTATGGAGCAACAAATGGTTTTTTCAAAGGAAAAGACAGTTGATCAACATTATCAATATGAAATATAGAGGATCCTAGGTCCACATCAACTACATAGATAGGATGATTTATAGAATGATCATTGTCACTGATAATATATGTAAATTGAGCCTCATGATAGAGTCTTATGAATTCTCCTCCAAAAATAGGTATAGTGGCATAAGCGATATCCATTTGAAGAGATCCCCCAAGTTCTTACACCAAGATCTGGACAAAATCATACCAAACCTAAGAGGGATATCAACTACAACTATATCTATGACTAAAATTTTGACTGGGATTTGAGATAATGAAACAACATGGTCTTTTATAACCCCCAATCATTTGACTTTATTGGAATCAAAAGAAAAGAGATCATGTTATTCTTTAGTTATTTCTATCCCCAATTCTTCCATGAAAACCACTGGCATAATATTATGGGAGGCTCCAGAGTCTAACAGGAAGTTATGAAGGATTTTATCATGAATATTTAATGAGACATAAAAAGGTGGAGTGGAGTCATCTCTCTCTTCTACAATTGTCCCTAAGAGAATAGTATGTTTTTCATCTTGGAGATTAATCACATCAAAAACATTATCTATGCCAGAAGAAGGTTGCAACCATTTCAAAATATGACTCCTATAAGAATTAGTTTTAACCAATTCATTCAAAGGAATAGGAATTTTGATCTTAATTATCTCATGTTCTAGACTGAAAGGAGATGAGAACTTGTGTGCTTCTAAGGATGATATTTTCAAAGCTAGATGTATTTGCTTTCTTTTAGGATTTTTTCTACATGTATATATTGTTGGGGAAGTAGGGTTATAATTTTGAGGAGCAGGTTTAGTAGGAGAAGATTTGTCTTTTGGAGAAACATATTTAATAGATGCTTATTTGGATCTAACATTGTACCCATGTTGATATGTGATACAAAGAGTATTATCTAGAGCTTCCCTAGCCCGTGCATTAATTGAATTTTCATATTCATTCTGTGTTAGGTGACTAACAAAAATATCATCTTCGAACAAATGAATATCCAAATCTTCATCTACCTCTTCAGCTTCCTGATTTTCCACAATATAATTATTCTACATAAATTTCTGGATTTTCTAATCATCATTAATCTTCTTGTCCCTATGGATGATCCGATGGTTATAAGGTCTTCTATATTGATTTGTATTTCTATTTCCTTCTTGCGGTGTATTCCATTTATGTTTTTCCAATATGAGTTTAGACACTTCATATGACATTTCCTCCATTTTTCTTGCCATATCCTCCAAGGGAATCTTATGATTTTTGGTATTTGATGAAGAAGACTTATATTCTTCCTTTTTCTTTCCTTTATATGATCTATTCTTGAGTTGTTCAGATGATGTAATGTTGGATTCAACTTTAAGAGTTGAATATTGCATATCATCTAGAGTGGTTGATCTTCTTTCCCTTGGTAGCAAACAAAAATCAGCATCAAAGGCATTAGCATAAGTGACCTTTGCTAACCTTTCAGCTAGCCTAAAATCATTTGGTATTTTCTGGTACATCCGATTAAATATCTCATAGAATTCAGAGACAGAATCACCATTCTTTCTTCGAAGATTGTTGAATTTTGTCATGTAATACAAATCATCTTTCTTGTCTCCCCACTTTCTCAAGAAGGTAGCATCAAGTTCCATGATGGTAGTGATATATTTAGCCCTTAGGTTCCTAAACCACTTCCCCACTTATCCATATAAACATTGAACAAAAATCCTCATTCACACATCATCATAATACACATGAAAATTGTGAGCAATGGAATAAAAAGAAGTTAAATGCTCCTCTGCAGTTGTTTCCCCTTTTTTTTCAAACCTTGGAAGGTACTTCATGTAATCATTTCCTGGGAGGATAGGGATTATTTGGAAATACTAAAGGTAAATATCTGGCAGCCCTGATAGCATCCACTGGATTGGGAGGTGTTTCACTAGCCATTGTTTGACCACCTAAATGTTGATTTATGTGTGGTGATTGTGGTAATTGCGGTGATGAGGGCTTAGGGATGTTTACCAATTGAATCTTTGGATAAGACTCGAGAATTTGTTCAAAAAGATTTTCAGTAGCAATGATATTAACCTGGAAGCTAATATTCGGTTTCTCTTCTTGAATTTATTCAAGGATTGGGAACTTTTCAAAGGGAATGGACTCTATTTCTTTAGGGAATTCAAATATTTTCTCAGATTTATATCTACTCTCAGGATAGGGTGTGTAAAATGATTATGATTCAACAAATTTCTCTTTCCCTGTGGTGGATTGTTCAAAAGGAGGTAAAAGAAACAACTTTTCAGATCCTAATTTTTTAAGAGATATGGACTATTTTAGGATCTTCTAAGGTTCTGAAACAACAAGCACATCTGGATATTCTGGATGGGCTCTAGTCCACTCTCTCTTTGGAGCCAAAGTATCTTATGTGGATTCACCAGGTGAAAAGATATTGCAGTCAACTATGTCTAGTTATAGTTTCACCATATACAACTAGATATATAAACTTTTTTCATTATACCCAGGGAAAATCTCATTATTTCTCTCCCCGACAATGGAGCCAAAAGATGTTAGCACTAGAATTCAACTCAATAATGTTGTTGATTTAATCCTAGCACACCTTATTTCAATATGTTTAATAAAAAAAGTTTTAGAGAGGAGGGAGGATCACACTTTTGATCTCAATGTAGATTGATGAATGAGCTATTAAAACCACTTCCCTATGTGCAATAGATAAGGTAAATAAAACCTCAGTTGGAGTAAAAAAGAGTATTTGATATGATTTAGGATAATTAAAGGGAACAAAAATGAAAATCATCAAAGAGCATATGTTCTTTAATATACTTGACCAGTAGAAGAATAAACCTACACTCAAAAATCCTTTCTGAACAAGATTTAAAAGGCTCAAACACACATGTGGCAAATATTGCACTATACAAAATAGAAAAACCTTTTTAGCACATACATATAGTCATATGAGCATATAAAAGTAATGATGTGTTAAATATGAGGAAATATAAGTGATAAACAAAGATGATATATACACACAAACCTTCAACTTTATTAATAGATGAAATATTTACATAGGTAGGATGGATCAAAATACACTTATAATTAGAACCTTTAAGCCAAAAAAAGGATCCAACCCATTCTTTTTCTAATTCATCCAATATATAGTGTTTTACACTGGTTACATGAATTTATGGTAATCCTGATAGTCAGGGACACATCAAAACTAATCCCTACAAGTACACAGGGTGAATTTATGCCTCTATCTGCTGATATACAAAACAATAAACAATTTTACAAAAAAAATCCTATAATAAAGGCAACAACCTTTCATAGAAAAATTTCCTTGGTTGAATTGCATTCCACCTGGATGATTAAGAAACATATTTCTCTTTATCCTTCCAAGATCTTCATGAAATTCAATGATCCACTCAAATCAAGACTTTGAAAACTCAACAATGATAACTGATCTGCAGAATTATTGTATCGCAAGATAGACCTTAGATCCACAAAAGGATATCTTACTCCATATAATTATACATAAAGTACTTACCTTTTTTCCATACTTTATCCATTATGAAAGTACGAATCTGTGTCATATTTTTTGAAAAATCGACTGCTACAGGTGTTCCTATAGTCCCAATATTTTCCTGTGTATGAGATTGCGAGAACTTCCTATAGCGCCATACAAAAAAACGATTTTGAACATTTTTAATGCCTTTCCTTGCTCAGGTTATAGCCGATCATAAAAAAAATAGGAATGGTATCTTAAATACAAAGAAACAAAAAGGTTCTTCCATTATCAATCATCTTTCAGTCAAAATTTAGAATTTTCATTGAAGGTGAAATTCTCAAACTAGAAATTCTCCTTGAAAAACTAATGTAGCTTCTTCTGCCAACAAATACAAACTATTCCTTATTGTCTTCTTTTCTTGAGAATGTGTTTTTATTCTATTTATATTATCCCCTTCATATATAATCATAGGGTTTGGACCTCTCTTATTATTTTTACTTTGTTTTCTTGCAGAAGCTCTTTCTTTTCCTGTAGGAGTATTTTTGTTTGTTGTCAGAACTCCCTTCTTATACTTATTCCTCTCAAGATTAGTCAAGGGAATTTTCTTTCTTGTTGATGGATCCTCTTTTGGGTTTGTATATTCTTCATCAATAATGATAGCCTTATCTTTAATGGCAGGGTTATACATTTCTTTGGATTTCAACCTGAATTTTTTTCGAGGCCTAGTACTCTTTTTTCTCATCAAAGTTTATATCTATAAGTATCATCTTTATAGGAGCTTGAGATAGGAGGAATGATATTTAGGATGTACAGGATCTAAAAATTCTTCTACTATGTCAGTTTCTTGATCTTCCTTCAATACCCTAGGTTTTCCCAACCTTTTGGTCCTTCTAGAATAATTCTTTTGGTCATATGGAAATGGATTCTTACCTCCACCTATGATATGAGAATACCCTTCATCTACTTGTAGGTTGGTTGGAGTAGCTTCCATTGGTTCATCTGAAATATTTAAAAATACTTCTCTTTTACCGTTTCTTAGAATGACTGGTTGACTTGCACTAGGTGAAGGTTATTGATTAGGTTCAACAACTTTATCATGCAACTATGTGGCAAGAGGATGTACTTCTTTCTCAAACCCTTACTGGATCAAGAATTGATCCCATGTCCTTTTTAATTTTCCTAGCTTAACTTTAATAAGTATCTTAATCAATCCCCGATGTAAATTCCATGAGGAGTGGTCTTTGGGTTGGCTTGAATTTTCATGGCCATATTATTTATATCTATTAAGAAGGAATATGGTAGAATCATCATTTTGATTCCTCACAGATGAAGAAGGAAAGGACGATGAAACAAAAACATAGTAGAATAGCGTCCTTCACATGTGATGTATTGCTTAAGCATTAGAAAGGCCTCCATCCATTCATTAACAATCCAATCCCTAGGAATACCATTGGGCCAATTAGGATCTCTATGTCCAGGTTTTAAGAATTGATTTACATCCCCTCCTGTAACTAATTTTTTTTAACCACTTTTCTCCATCGACAGGGAGGTCACAAGCTGCTGGTATGGAGTCTTCTGTAACCTGCATAACTAGGTTTGAAATTCGAATCCTCTGTCCATTAAATTTTTTAGCAAACTCCCGAGCTGCAACATTGTGATAACCATCTAGCTTGTGTAGTACAAATACCAACCAGCTCAATCAAAGATGTGTCTTATTTTTTCACATGCTTCCATAATCTCGGGCCCTTTAGGTTCTTTTCTTTTCACGTGTCCACCTTTACCCATATTAAATTTCATGATGAGAATTTTGGAGTCTTCATTGTAGAAAAAGGATATGCATGTTGTGTCAAGAAGGATAGGGATTTTTCTCGATCTATGGATGGAAATTCAAATTTGACCATATTTGCAGTGTGAAACTAGAGTAACGAATAATGCACCAACATTTAAAAGAAATGTTTTTTGAATAAACCTCATCTGTGTGACATCTTAGACAAGAGACACATACAGGTGAAAATACCCCCACCTTTTCATGTTGTGACTGGCGATTGGGTACTTGATAACTACCTTGAATATTTCATTCATCCAGGTAGGACGGTCTACATCCTAAAATTCAAACCAACCATCTGCATGATGATGAAACAAGGATAGGTGGAAGCTCCTATAAGGCCTTGCACAAACTTTTCCTTTGTCATATTTGAAATGAAAATGACTTGAAATTCATTATCTAACTTAGTAATGATGAAATAGAAACTATGACATGAGATATGACCTTTGATGAAAGGATTTGACACTTTAAATGATGTCATAGGACAATATTACAAAATTGTGCATAATTAATCCTATCCCCCTTTTATGATACTAAGTACCTCTCATTTTTCTCAGCATTATACAAATTTGACCCTCTTAAAAGGATTTTACACCCTTAATCAAAGTAACTATCGGGATTTATAGCTTACATAGATTTTTTGAAATGGAGAAACTTAGAGATGAGAGATGAGACTTAGTAGACCAAAATAGGTGATAACAACAGTTTTGAAGGAATATATTATCTTCATCCACTGCTAGAAACAAGGTTACTCAATTCACATCGATTCCATGGGTGCAATCCATGGTCTAGTCATCCTTTGGAATATAGCTATGGTAATCCTAGACAACTTCTCCACTAAAAATGGACAATCTCCACAAAATAAAGAGCCATTGGCTCAAACAAAGAGATGGTGATCTCTAATTCTTATGTCCCATAGATCCAAATGGATAAAAATTGCTTCTTGAAAAAATTGGTAGGCCTCGAAAGCACCACTAGGGGCAGTCGGTTGATTCTTGGAGGAGGTTTCAACATGATCCTCTCGCTCGATAAAAAGGAGGAGTTATTAGTATATTGGAGGGTGATATTGAAGACTTCAAAGATACCATTGAGACTTTAGTCCTAATATATATTGAAAACATCAATAGAGAGTTTATTTGTTCCAAAAATCGTTTAGGTTCCCAACATATAGCCTGTCGACTAGACCACTTTCTTGTTTCAGAGCCCCTAATGATGGATGGGTTCTTGATGGAATAAATAATCCTTTCCATGGATAGCTAATATCATTATCCAACCTAGTTATGGATTGACATCCATATTTCAAAGAAAATCACCATCAGTGGTGGAAATATTTGGTCATATCCAACAATTTGTTGATTTTTCCATTTCAATTAAAACTAAAAAACTTCAAGAAAAACCTAATGTTCTGGAACACGCATAATTTTGGGAACATTTTCCAATCCCAACAAGATCCTAAGAAGAAAATGAGGAATATATAGCAAGAAATTATTCCCCATTATCCAGATTTAGGATCACAACGAACTGATTAAGAGACTGAATACAATAAACACAAATATATGAATAATAACATAGATATCAAGTTAACAATATCTTCTATTAAATAAATGAAATAGGTTGAAACTGTAAAAATGCAAAACTGAAACACTTGCTCGAATGGTGATAGCTATATCTAAGAATAGATGTGGCTGTTATGCCCATCTATCTAATTAGAATGATTACAATGAGGCTCTAGAGGCCTTTTTTATATTACTCATGAATGCAAAAACCCTAGACATCCAAAAACTTAACTCTAGGAGGTGAAACGCCAAAATTCATGTGGGCCCCTATGGGTAAGTTGGTACCTCAACTTCCCGAGGTCATAACATTTGCATACGACCTCCATTTTAGGCATGCGATATCTTGTTGGAGAGGTATTTCAGAGAAATACACATTATGCTTTCAAACTTTGTCTCTGTTTATAGTTTGATTGTGACAAGCCAAAAAAACATTGTTTAGGGCTCCAAAATGGCCCTGGAAGTACAAAAAAATGCGTTGACATGAAAACATACAAAATAAGTGATTTGGATTAGGTGAGAGGCCACCAGTATTCATATGGAAGATGTGTAGGGATTTAGACATCCCCAGAAGTGTAAAAACCACAATTACAAAGAAGTACAAAAGAACGTGCTAAAAAAAGATGAGAGGAGCCAGTTGGAAGAGGTGGGTGGCCACCAATATCAACCTGGATCAATCCTATCCCCTTATGAAGAATTGGTATCAATTGCATTGATTTCCCCCATCAGGTGAAGAAAATTATGTTGAATTTGGCCCCGGGTGAGCCACTTGCCTTGGTGTAGGAGTTACCCTGCCTTGACAACTCAATAAAGCTAGATCCTTTGTTGGTGAGTGCCATTGACCTGAGTGTCCACTATATGATCAATGGATGCTTTTCCATGTAGTCAAGGTTGATATATATTGGTTTCATTTGTTCTTTTATCTCTGAGGTGTCCAATAATGGTGGAAAATATGGCTAAAGGAGGTCCACATTGAACACTAGGTGTAGGCCAAGGAAGGGTGGAGTGTTGGGCTCAAAAGAATAACTACCCACAACCTTGGTGATAGTGTAAGGACCATAGTGAAGTGGGAGAAGCTTCCTATGGGGCCCCTTGAGATGCTTCTTCTGCAAATGTAACCTGACTTTATCGCCAACATGAAACTGGTGTAGTAGCCTATGTTGATAATGACGCTTCTTGTACTTAGCATTGGATTTCACAAACTCTCTTGGACCTGTTGGCAGATGTGTTGAATCCACTCAGTAAATCTGGTGGCTTTTTTAGTCTTAGAATGAACATGAGAAGAGTCTGTCTATTTGGTGGAAAGAGGTAGTGCAACATCAATGGGACCCAAGGGTTGGAATTGAAGCCCTACCTGGAATGGGCTAGGGTCAATGGAGTTATGGAGAGCCCTGTTGTAACTGTGTTGAACATAGGGGAGAATCTCATCCCATGTACGTGGATGCTTAGAGGTGTACATGCGTAGGATGTGCACAATCATCTGATTGGTTACCTCTATTTGAAAATTTTTTTGGAGGTGGAAACTTATGGAATTAGTGAGCTTGGTGTCCAACAGTGACCAAAGACTCGACCAAAACGTTTTGAGGGACCTGTTGTCCTGGTTGGAGATGATGGTTTGTGGTATCCCAAAATGGACCCACACTCGTTCAAAGAAGATCTTGGAAGTATCTGTCGTTGTGATATTCTTCTTGCAGGCTGTGAGGGTGGCCATCTTCGAAAGGAGATCAACAACCACAAATGCAAAGTCATTTCCTTGCTTGGTGGACAAAAGGCCCTATACATATAATCCATTGATATGGACTCCCAAGGCTTCTCAGGAGTAGTAAGAGGGGTGTATAAGCCTTGCTTCTTGATGGCTAGCTTGTAAATGGCATAGGAAATGCAAGATATGATATACTTGTTGATGTCATGTCGAAGTTTTGGCCAATAAAAATGTTTCAGAAGAATGGCCACAATTTTCTCCATGCCAAAATGTCTTGCCATCCGACTGTAGTTGGATTTCTAGATCATCTTTTCACGCTCTCTTGTGGGAACACATAGATGGCCCAGATGGCATAATGGTCCATACTGAATGTGAAAATCGGTGACAGTCACGTTGGTACCCAAGAGATAATAGGTTGTGGCTAAGTCTAGATCTTGTCTATAAAGTTTGGGCCAATTAGATACCTCATTTCCACAAGAATGGAGCACAATGGCGAGTGTAGCCACAAGAGGTTGAATAAGGGATTCATCGAGATGATTTGAGATCCCTATGTTCTACTTCATGTTGATATGGAATTGCTGCAGTGTTGGGCCCCAACAACCCCCTTCTTTATTTTTAATCAAAATCTAGGGTCCCTCGAAATTTTACTTGGATTCTTCATTTTTTTCCCTTTGACTTGATTGGATTGGTATTGGTTTTCTTTGTTTCAAGGTTGGTTTGAGTTTATATCCTTTTCTTTTGTTTGGTTTGAATTTCATGAAATTCAAATGGAATTTCATTGTTCTTTCTACAAAGTTTTGATGTTGATGGACAAGCTTCATAATTTGGGAGTTTGTTATTACCTCTTCCTTGTTGAATTTATCTGCTATGATAATGGCTTGGTTGAAGACTTGGATTAATAACAATGATTTTATAGGAAGAAAGTTTATTGTGACAAATTTTTTCTATGACATTTGTTCACATTTGATCAATTTTGAATGAGGGAGAGACGAACATAGAAATCTTAATTTAAACAAAAACATTAATTTTTATCAACTGTTTAATTTTGTTTAAATTATGATTATGTTTTTGTCTCTTGCTCATTAGAAATCATTTTCAAAAAATCATTTGGTAGGTTTAATTAATTAAATTCTTTTGTCAGTTTGCCTCTCATTTGAAAAATAAAAATAAAAAAATTATCCATCATTTGTTTGATTTTGTGAAAACTCAAAACTAATATTTTTCTCCTCCCCATCAACTTGAAGCTTCTAGAATTTTAAAATCACATTTGAAAGGAAAATATAAACAATGTTTGTTTAGAAATTATAGTTAGTTTAAATTCATTTTAATTTTGTCGTTCTAGATTTTGTTTTATTCACAATTTTTAGGTTATTAATTTCGTTTCTTTTTGTTTCACAGGTTTCTATTATCAGTTATTTGGTATGGATATGATCATGGATTAATTTTATTATCTAAATGCGTTATAGATAATTGATCCAAAAATAATATTGGATTGCTGCAAATAATTTATGAGCAACAACAGACAAGATTTGGAAATGCGTTCAAGAACATATAAATGATTTTGAGGGACTTGTTTCAACCAAACGATAAGGAATCTCAAGAAACAGTTGAAAGCCCATCTGCAGAATGGACCCATTTAGCTAAGACATATTTTTTCGCAAACAAATGCATGATTTGAGAGATATTTGTGTTTATTTACAAGGTAAATTTCAGGTGGCAAAAATTATTAGTGATGCCCAGACTGTTCATTCATTGTATAAATATATGAGAAAGTTCAGAGCCAAAGAGATCCAAGAAATTGAGAGGAGGATTTTTATCCTTTCTTTTTTGTATATTATTTCTTTTGTAATTTTTTTTCTTTTCAAATGGAGTAATAGATGGCTAGAATCTTTGGGAAAATGGACAAGTATTTTTGAAGAATAATATGGAATTCTAGGTTGTTTAATGGCTTTTGTCCTGTGAGTAAAATGATTTTGTTTTCATTATAATATCTTCATATTCCTTGAGTAATTGATTATGCATTGATTTAAATTAGTGTTAGTCTATTTGATCAATACATGGTTAATTGCTATCATTTATGTATTAATTTTTTCAATCTTTAAGAGTCTATTATCCCAAAAATTCCTTTTGCACCTTATGATGAACTTGTTATACTGAAGCTATATGGGATACAATTTACTCTTTGTATTTTGTCCTTTTGTAGATTGTGAAATGTTAATATGGTTTCTCATATAATTTCTAAATATGAAACTTTATTTGTATTGAACTAGCTTTAGACTGTTCTGCATATAATTTTTCATGTTTTGTTTTCATTTATATGGTTCATTATATTTTGGTTCCTTTAATATCTGTGGTTGATCATCTATTCAAGTATTTTGAGATTACATATAATACTAGATAGTTGGTAACACCATTGACTGATATTTGGAATTTCTTTCATTTTCAGTTATTCGGACATTCTAAAGTCACGTGATATATAATTTTTTGTCTTTCTGTCATCATAAACTCATTCTGGAATATAAAATAATTCTTTGAGTTTGTTTAGGAAGTATTATGCTTTCCTTCTTCATAGGTTTACACTTGACATAGGTTAAGAGGATATCAAACAACATAGAAAGATAAATTCAATTTTGTTGATGAGTTAGAGGTTAGTGTGTGTGTGTGTGTGTTTTAATTGAATTATTTATTAATGAAACGATGATTTCATTAATTATCTTTGACTGTTTCAATTGTATTTTCTTAGTATTTATTAGTTTGATATCTTTAAACATCAGAAAGATTTTTGTTCTTAATTTATTTATTTTTAAAAACACTATTACAAGCATCCATTTTTGCAAGATTTCAAGCAAACCTTGTAAACTATATATAGATTGTTTATAATCATTATGTATATTCACATTTTTTGATAAACATTTGTAATTAGTATATAATTTTTTTAGAATCATAGATTTAGATTAGTTTATTTGTTTTATTTTTTTTAGGACCCTAGTTGGCTAATGGAGCCATTAAACCCATTGGGTCAGATCATACCAAACGACTTGGGTTAATTAGACAACTTTGGTCCGGATCTAACCTTCCAATTGACAGTGTGTCACTTACGCCCGTCAACAAATGGCACTAGAAGTAGGGTTGAGGTAAATTTAATGATTAAATGTTTCACCCCTCAGTCTTTCATAATTCCAGATTTATAAATCCTTCTTTTGTGTCATCTTATAATGCACTACAAGGTAGGTTAGATGACAAGCTAACCATTTCGAGTCAATTTCTTCAATTTCTTAATTTTTCATGGATCTTGCCCAAATCACTATCTTGGAACATGCTTTCAATGTCTCATTACCATTTATTACCAACAAGACAATTGATATCTTTTTAGAACTCACCTTTGATGGCGAAGGGAACACATCTGCAGTAGACCATATTTCTAATTTTTTTTTATAAATGTTTAAAGCACAATATCATTTATCCTAATGTTATATGCAGATTGTTCACTCTCACCTTCCAAGGTCGGGTTAAATATTGGTTCGAATATTTTCCAACTAATTTGATTCATTCTTTGTCTGAGTTTGTAATTGAGTTTTTATCAGATTTCAACAATTATGATTATGAAGAATTAAGTGAATAATTAAGTTTCTTAAGGAAAGAAAATAATGAATCAATCCATGATTTTGCAATTATGTTCATACATGTTTGTACTATATTCCCTTTGAAAGAAATGTCTCTTATTAATGAATGGTTTGAATATCTCCTTTCTCTCTCAAACAAGCAAGATCAATTAATTGTTAACCAATCTAAATTGAGCACTAATACTCAATCTCAAGATGGTTTAAAATTTCATGATGATGTTTGTAACATCCCGCTCTGGCGCACTTACCAAACTTATTCTTTGAGGACACTTGCTCGCAAGTGATCTGGATTTTTATGATGATAAAACTTTTTCCTTCATTATGATGTGTTAAGATATATGACAGGATGTTTTTACTACGTTGATGTAGACAGGTGTTGTTGACTCAGTTTCATTGAGTGTGCAGGGTTTCAAACCCTGAGGATGCAGAGGCATCGGTGGAACTCCCTTGGACTTCGGATTGAGTCAGGGAGTGGGCTATTTGGGTTGTTTCATTTACGGTGATATTGTTTTGATTTGATGCTATTGA